>NW_011933247.1:218516-232781 GCF_000187915.1 Pogonomyrmex barbatus | reverse complement strand
TAAATCCAACGGAAATGGCAAATCAACCCTCGGGCACACCGTTAAAATCGATCGCAGAAGAACAACAAGTAGTAAACAAAGAATTGGACGACGAAGTAAAAAGTATGAGAGCCACTTTAAGCCAGGCACACTGGAAATCTGACCCGGCGGAATCTTCGCACGACGCGCGAGATGCAATGTTGGTCGAATTGATAGAAGGCATGCGAGCACTACAGGGCCACATAAGCCAACTAGAAGTCGTTAATTACGATCGGAGTGCAGAAAATGACGAACCGATAGAAATGACATACGGGCGTACACGGGACGATGTACGAAATTCGCGAGATCCCGCACATACGTTTATGAAACTGAAAGAAGCCCGCGATATGATTCCGGAAATGGACGGATCATCGCGGAACCAAGTTCAAAAATTTTTAAATGCAAGCACGTACGCGATGAGCGAAATAAATCCTGCCGACGAAAAATCATTATTAAAAGCGATCTTGTGCACGAAACTAACAGGGAAAGCCATGCACGATTTCCAAACAAGGGATATACGCACGTTTATGCAACTGAAGCGCGAGATCGAGATGTGCTATTTGGCAAAGCGTAGCACTACGCACATTCAGCGAGAGTTTAATATAATCCGTCAAAAACCCGGGGAAAGCGTGCGAGAATACGGACTCCGCGTTGACAAACTAGCAATGAAACTCTATCTATGGTAGAAGGACGCGAGCACACCGCGGAGCAACGAAAGGCAATTCTAGATACGATACAAGAATTAGCCCTAGAAAATTTCCAACTAGGATTACGCGATGAGATACAAACAATAGTACGATCCAGGAACTATACGAATTTAACAGCCGCGATGCTAGGCGTGACAGCCGAAGAAAAATTAAAAGGTAGCCAACCTATAAAAATGTACAATAACGAGAAAGTTAGAAGCAAGAACCAAGAACAGTATAGAAACCGCAATCAAAAACTGGAGTGCCACAAATACGGTAGGCTAGGACATCTGGCGCGCGACTGTCGTTCAAGCCGATACACAAATAAATATCCGCTACCACGAGCCGAACGACCGGCGAACGTAAATAATATCGAGAAATACTGCTCGTACTGCAAAAAGGCAGGTCATAAGCGTGACGAATGCTGGTCACTGAACGGCCGCCCGAGAAAGGGGCAGCCGAGACGCACGAGACAGGATAATGAAAAAGGGCGACAAATAAATACCGCTGTAATAATGAGAAAGAATAAGCAGCAAAGGGGGAGCGATGACCTATCGTTCACAAGCAGTGGCGACGACGAAGAAGAAGAGAAACCGAGAACAAAGATAACGCGGACCGTACGCGAGCATCAAGTGACACAGGTGAATACGCGAAGAGCGTTTAGCCCTAACCGGAGTTACGGGCCACAAGATACACACACTCGAAAAGATAAGAGCAACGATAACGCTAGGAGACCGAGAGATACGGCACACTATGTATGTGGTAAGAGATGACTTCCCAATAAATTATGAAGGGATACTGGGACTAGACTTTTTGAATAAACAGCAAGCGAAATGCGATCATGGGAAAAAACAAGTCCGTATTGGCAACACAACTTTCAAACTCTACCCGTACAAGAAAACCATGCTAACGCCTCGCAGTGAAACTATAATTCAGGCAGTAACCGATCGGAATAGCATTGGAATAGTAAATGCAGTCGAAACCAAACCCGGAGTTTTCATAGGAGATTGTTTGGTCATACCAGAAGAAAACGTATGTCCAATAAGTGTGATAAATACCACGGGAGAATCCGTGGAGATAACAACGCCGCTAGTCACGGTGGACGA
The DNA here is from genome assembly GCF_000187915.1 of Pogonomyrmex barbatus. The sequence goes on along the minus strand of NW_011933247.1, from coordinate 230,971 downwards.
GATAAAGACAAAAGACGCCGCACACATGTATACCATGGAGGTGTTAAGTAACGAAACAAGCGACGAGCCCATTCAAGCTCGTAAAGAAAAATTGCACAGACAAGTGCGAACCGAGCATTTAAATAAAGAGAAAAAGACAACCTTGCACCAGATTTGCGAAGATTTCTTATCTTCCACCTAGAAAACGACCGCCTATCGTACACTAACGCAGTAGCACATGAAATAAATACGCGAGCAGATACGCGCCGGTGAATGTCCGACCATATAGATTACCAGAGAAGCACAAGGCAGAAGTAAATAAACAGATAGCGAAAATGCTGGACGACGAGATAATCCGTCCCAGCACGAGTCAGTGGAACACACCCTTACTAGTAGTACCAAAGAAATTAGACGCATCTGGAGAGCGAAAACTACGAATAGTTGTGGACTTTCGGAAATTGAATGACTTAACAATTGGCGATTCTTTCCCGCTTCCCGAATATCACTGACATACTAGACCAACTAGGAAACGCGAAATACTTTACAACATTGGATTTAGCATCGGAATACCATCAAATCCCCATGCATGAGGAACACAAACAAAAAGCAGCATTCTCCACACCTTACGGGTACTACGAATTTAATAAAATGCCTTTTGGATTAAAAAATGCGCTTGCAACATTCCAGAGACTTATGAATTCCGTACTAACCGGATTACAAGGCCTCAAATGCCTAGTCTATCTAGATGACATCGTAATATATGGACCAAATTTGAAAGAGCATAACAAAGACTAATTGAAGTATTCAAAAAACTAAGAAACTACAATCTGAAACTACAACCGAATAAATGTGAATTCTTAAGAAAGGAAGTGACATACTTAGGACACATTATCTCCGAAAACGGTATAATACCGGATCCTGCGAAAATAACGGCCGTAGCAAACTTTCCAATACCAAAACGGGTAAAAGATGTGCAATCCTTCATAGGATTAGCCGGGTATTATAGAAGATTCATCGAGAATTTTTCGAAGATAGCAAAACCACTGACAAAACTAACAAAAAAGGATGAGAAGTTCGCTTGGACAGCAGAACAACAGAACGCATTCGAAACATTAAAAGAAAAGTTAACGACCACACCAGTTCTAGCTTACCCGGACTTCACTAAACAATTTATAGTAACGACAGACGCATCCGGATACGCCATCGGAGCAGTATTGTCGCAAGGGCCAGTAGGCCAAGACCGACCAATTGCATACGCAAGCAGAATTCTGAATAAAGCGGAACAAAACTATAATACAACGGAGAAAGAATTGCTAGCCATAGTATGGGCCGTCAAATACTTTCGACCGTACCTCTATGGAACAAAATTTCAAATAATTACAGACCACAAGCCATTGATCTGGCTATTTAATATAACAGACCCTGGTTTACGATTAATCAGATGGAGGCTCAAATTAGAAGAGTACGACTATGAGGTGATACACAAGGCAGGTAAAGGCAATACAAATGCTGACACGCTCAGCAGAAACCCGATCGCGCCTGACACACAGATAAACAGCATCGAGCGCGACAAGGAAGAACGCGAATATAACAAAGAAGACAAGGAGCAAATAATGTACGAATATCATAATACCCCCCTCGGAGGACATCAAGGCGTAACACGTACCGTAAATCGAATACGACTAATGCACAACTGGTACGGACTAACGAGATGTGGAAGAATACATCGCCAAATGTGAATATTGCCAGAAAAACAAACTAAGCAAGAAAACCAAAATGCCTCTAGTACTGACCGACACGGCAGAAAGACCGTTTCAAAAATGCGCCCTGGACATCGTAGGACTCTCACGGTCACCATGAAAGGAAATAAATACCTACTAACATTTCAAGACGACTTAACAAAATTTAGTAAAGCAATACCGATATCAGACCAGGAAGCAAACACGATTGCCAAAGAGTTCACCACAAAAATAATATGCGAATTCGGAATACCGGAGACAGTACTGACAGATCAAGGAACGAACTTCGTCAGTGAAATGTTCAAGGATGTATGCACCCTCCTAAAAATAACGAAAACTCAAACAACCGCGTACCATCCTGAAAGCAACGGAGCCTTGGAGAGATCGCACAGGACTCTGATCGAATACTTAAGGCACTATATAAATGAGGATCAAACCAACTGGGATGAATGGATCCCATACGCGATGTTCACGTACAATACGACACCGCATACAGCAACGGGCTATACACCGTTCGAATTGATGTACGGGCACCGAGCAACATTACCTACGGCCCTGGCAGCGCCGCCGAAACCATATTATACATACGATAACTACGTACAAGAACTAAGAGAACGACTCAGAGCCACACAGAAAGTAGCAAAAGAACATATTCGCGAAGCAAAACAAAAGGCAAAAAACTATGCAGATAAAAATACGAATACTAAAACCTTCAAAGTAGGAGATAAGGTCCTCCTGCATGACGAAGCAGTGCGCAGAGGACGATCGAAGAAATTGGAAGCACCATGGATAGGTCCATATCAAATAATCGAGAAAACCTCTGATGTTAATTACAAAATTAAACAGAAACGAAAAATTACGACGGTGCACGCGAACCGACTCAAACTATTCATCGAAGATTAGCAAACAACGCATACGAATAATTACCCGCAAAAAAGCAAAAAGCAAAAGCAGTAAAATAAAGACATTAATAATAAAGACAGCATAAATTAGAGTTAGTAAAAAGAAAAAACTTGTCCCTAAACTTGCAGGATGCTCCTTATGTGGAGAGGAGCAGTACAAACGATACCTGATTCTCGGCATGCTATTGACTGGGAATTGTTCTCGCACCAGCCAGGAATCTACTACGAGGCAATCGGTCAGCTGAGACAGGCTGAATCGGCATGGAAATTAGTGATAAAACTAAGCGCAAAAGAATTGGAGATCAGACATCAGCAATTGCAAGACTATATGGAGGAAACCGCAATACAGTGCCGAAAAGTAATAGGCAACGCCCAGTTAGGTTGCCGAAACATTATGAGGATAATAGAAAGAAAAAACACCAAACTGATCACGCTGTTGACACAAGTAGAAACGCTATACAAAACGACTGACAAACGACGAGGACTGCTAGATGCGGTCGGGTCGGTCAGCAAAATATTATTCGGAACGATGGACGCCGACGATCAGAAACTAATAGACGAGCAACTGCAAACGTTACGAACAAACGGCAAGGTACTGCAGCACGCAGTAATCGTTCCACGTGAAGCAACTGTTAACCGGGTTGCGCGGCCCTTACGCGGAAAACCGCCGGGCGACCCAGAAATATACCGCGAACGCTGACGAACATGTTGATGACACGGCAAGGACCGGCCGCCTGGAACAGGATAAAAACGGAAGACCGATACTAGGAGAGGACTCGTCGAGATCCGCCGTGCCGTCACGTCTGTCGCGGTCCGAATTAAAAAGGACAATCTGTATCAAGTGTTAATAAAGTTTATTTAGTATCGAAAAAGTGGTGAGTGCCTCTTTCCCGCCGACTCCTTGATCTCTGAAACGACCCGCACAACAGGATTAATCCCGAATTAAATTAAAAAAGAGAGGATAAATTTTCAAATTCCTCTTCCTCTGGAAAATCGGATAACAGATCTTCATCAAGAAACATAGCACTCTCCGGAAAGTCACTATCAACGGGCCCGGGAGAAGTAATAAAACAGGAAGATCTCCGATGACCACACGGACTGAGTATCATTATCCATTTCACCACCAAAAATACTCTCAGTTGTATTAGAATCTTCACAAATGTCAATAAAAGGGTCCGTGGGCAAAAAACTCGATGGTATTGGGATGTCGCAGCGTTGTCACGCACTAAATAATCCATTACATTAAAAGGATTCTCGCGAAACAAAGCGAAATATTCGCGCTAAGTATTCTCTTCCCCAGAATCCTGAGAAACATTAGCATACGATTAATTAGAAACATTAGTGCTCGCAAGCATACGACCGTATCGTCCTCCAAAAAAACATAAGCATGAAGTTGATAAACAAATTCGCGAAATGCTAGAGCATGGAATTATACAACCTAGCATTAGTCAATGGAATGCGCCCTTCCCAAAGTACCAAGGAAGGTCGACACATCCAGAAAATCGAAATTAAGAATTGTAATAGATTTTCGAAAATTACATAATTTCACGATCGGAGACTCGTTTCTTCTCCCTAATATCAATATATTAGATCAACGCAATAGGGAACGCAAAATATTTTACAACGTTAGATCTTGCTTCTGGTTACCATCAGATACCCATGGCCGAATGCGACAAACATAAGACGCCCTACGGTCACTATGAATTTAATCGCATACTGTTCGGATTAAAAAATGCAATCGCCACATTTCAGCAATTGATGAATACAATCCTAACGGGAATACAAGAATTGAAATGTCTAGACAATATTGTAATTTACGGTCCAAGCTTAAAAGAATACAATCAAAAGCTCGTAGAAATACGAGCTTAAGAGATTACAAAACAATTTAAAATTACGGTCGGATAAATGCGAATTTTTGAGAAAAGAAGTAATTTACTTAGGGCATATTATAACCGAAAATGGAATATTGCCCGATCCAACTAAATTAGAATCGTAAATAAATATGCAGTACCAAAAAAGATAAAAGATGTACAGTCATTTATCGGACTAGCCGGATATTATCGAAAATTTATTGAAAACTTTTCTAAAATAGCTAAACCTTTAATGAAAGTAACAAAGAAAGACACGTTTGTCTGGATTCTTATCAGAATAGCAATACGCGTTTGAAACATTAAAAAATAAATTAACGTCCGCACCTGTGCTAAATTATCCAGATTTTTTGCGAGAGTTTATTGTCACGACGAACGCATCCGATTACGTGATAGGAACCGTGTTATCCCAAGGCACATAGGACAACACCGTCCGATCGTGTTATTAGCCGAGTGCTATCGCGAGCAGAACAAAATTACAATACCACTGAAAAGGAATTACTTGCAATAGTTTGAGCTGTAAAACAATTTAGATCGTATTTATACAGTACAAAATTTAATATAATAAGAGATTATAAACCGTTAATATGATTGTTTAACGTCAATGATCAAGACTGATCCAATGGAGACTGTAACTTGAAGAATATGATTACGAGATTATTCATATGGCAGAGAAAGCCAACGCGAATGCGGACGCATTAAGTCCGCAGTTAAGAAATCTATTGACGGTCACACGAGACGAAGAGATAACTAATTCCTGTAAAAGAATATAACGAAGAACAAAAGCAATAAATATTATACGAATATCACGATGCGCCCATAGGAGGACATCAAGGGAATCGAGCGTACTTTAAATCAAATTCGAATGCATCATACTTGGCCAGGCATCACTAAGGATGTGAAAAGATATGTTGCAAAATGCGAGTATTGCCAAAAGAATAAAAACAAAATAAAAGCACCTTTAGTAATTACGGGGACGCCTGAAAAACCCTTCGAAAAATGTATTTTATCATAGGACTCCTGAGGTAACAAATATGTATTAACGCTTCAAGACTGCCTAACAAAAGTTAGTAAGTCAATATCTAGCCCAAATCAAGAAGCCGTCATAGTCGCAAAAGAATTTATTACTAAAATCGTACTTGAACACGAGATACCAGAAAGGATATTAACCGATCAAAGCACTAACTTTGTAAGTGAGATATTTAAAAATGTGTGTCAACTATTGAAAATTGACAAAATACAGACAACAGCCTATCAACCCGAAAGTAACGGAACCCTTGAACGTACGCACCAAACTGACAGAGTACCTTCGCCATTATATAAACACTGATCAAACAGATTGGGACGAATGGATACCGTACGCGATTTTTACCTTTAATACTACACCACATACGGCAACGGGATACACGCCATTTGAATTAGTCTATGGACACCAAGCTATCCTACCATTAGTCACCCCGCCAAAACCGTCGTATATGGTTGTATGTATATCTACGACAATTACGCACAGGAACTAAAAAAACGGCTACGAACAACAAATCAAATCGCAAAGGAACATTTAAAAGAAGAAAAACAAAAGGCAAAGGAATACTACGATAAAAAAGCGAAGGAAATAAATTTTAAAATAGGGGACAAAGTATTGCTGTACGACAAAACCTTACGTCGCGGAAGATCAAAAAAGCTAGTTTCCTTATGGACCGTATGTAATCATAGAAAAGAATTCTAATGTAAACTATACATTAAAAACTGACGTAAAAAATTGTGGACGCACATAAATTGATTAAAAGCATTTATAACAAATTAAGTTGAAAGTTAATACAATTGATAAAATATTATCTTACAGAATAATTATATGTGCTACCCAAGGACTACATGAGAAATTGAGCACAGAGATATCATTTAAAATAGAAAATTTCAATCATCGTCCTGGAATATACTTTGAAAAAATAGAATATCTACATCAAGTAAAATCATACTGGAAACTTGTCATCCGAGTAAACGTCGCCTCACTAATGAAAAAGTTAAAACAAATGCAAGGATATGTGCATAAAACAGAAGAAGAATACGTGCCAACTTATCGCGTTTGCGGATAAAGAAACGTGCCTAAATCTTAACAAAATCATAGAAAAAAAGTACGACAGTAAATCATTTAATAACCAGAATAATATCTATGCAATTCAGAAAAGAAAAAAAGAGGTTTAATTAACGCAATAGGCTCAATCTCAAAAACATTATTTGGTACTATGGACGCAAATGACAAAAAATTAATAAACGAACAACTGACTATACTACATGCAATGGGCAACATTAAACACTGTAAAAAATCAAATAAAAGTATTACAAGCGATAATAGTCCATATATGGTAGACGACACTGAAAAACGATACAGACAAATGAATACCTTCTCGCAAATACCACCAAAAAATTGAAAGAACAACTATAACTATTATAAATATTTCCTTTTTTATTGATACTAAATATTCTAAGATAGTAGAGGTATAGGGCCGATTCTAATCCGGGAATTCCGAGGGGGATGCGGGTGTGCGGGGAGGAACGGCGCGGAGGGAAAGGAGAGGAGGGAGGCAGGGGCGGCGGTCCTTTGAAATGAGCCGCGGGGGAGGGGGAGGTAGATAAGAACGGTAATAAGGCAGCTACAAAGGCGAAAATGATATAAACAAATAGATAAATAAATAGATAAACAAATAGGTAAAAAATTGCGACTCGAAGGACATAACGTCACCGGGGGGGGGGGGATAATAAAATAGTAGCTACAAAGGATATAAGATGATATAAACAAATAGATAAACAAGTGACGAAGATTACATAAATGAGAAATGAGAAAACAAATTGCAGACAGTGTGCGTGAACATGACGTCAGAAGGGGGCCCGGCCCCGCTGCCGCTGCCGCGCTTATGTTCTCATCTTTCCTTTTCGTTGTGCTCTTTATCTTTCTCTTCCGTTGTGATATTTCTTTCTTATTAAGAATCTTATGACTATTTTTTTCGGATAATTATTTTTATAGCGGAAAGAAAGGAATAAGAAATACATATTTTGCATATTAAATTACATGTTTATTTTTAAACAATTTGAATACATTCGCCGCCGCCGCCTTTTTTTCAGGAAAAGCCGCAATAAGATTGTTTTTCCTAGAAATACCGACGTACGTATCGTGACGTATTAAGAGAAAAAAGCGCCGATAATCCGGCTGCTATAAACAAATAGATAAATAAATAGATAAATAAATTGCGAACTCGAATGCAAATGTATGACGACGCTTTGATTTAAACAAAGAGACAAAGGGACAAAGAAATTGTTGATGATATATAATAGGACATTGGGCGCGCGGGATCACAGTCGGTGGAAATCTAATGAATTGATCGAATGTAAGAGAAAGAAATAGTTGACTATGTGAATATTGTGAATTGAAAATATGGAAGAAGACATCACGAATATAATGGACGAAGTGTTTGCAGACGAAGAAGAAATGGAGATTAATATTGAAAATATTGACATTGATATTGAAGATGAAGATGAAGAGCACGCGTTGTCTGACAGCGATTGCCTGAGTGATCAGAGTGAGGAGCTTATAGATTATGCAGAGAAAATTGTTACGCAGTCGGAACTTCTTGCACTGAATAATAATAAAAAACATTGTACAATACAATTTTATTATTCGACGGGTGGTGCTCTAATTGTATATGCCGAATGGTTCGTCTGACAGACACATTGGAATAATGTATGCCGTTAGGAAGCATGAGATAAACACTCTTGATGCGTTAAACGATCGATTTTACTCCAATTGTAATGAATCCGTATATATGCCATGTAACATGTGCCCAATTTGCGTCGCGTAAGAAAGACGATATTGTGGACGAGTCACGTGCAAGTGTTCCGTGAGACGTAATATAATATAATATATTAAAAAAAAATAGAACACCTCGAGCGAGTGGAAACACGAGTTGCTGGAGCAGCGCAGTCAGGTCGCTACTTTGGTGAAGTGTTTCGCGTGGCTGCAATGATGCAACGAGTGTATCGAACAATTCGAAGAACTTAGCCGTATTAAGCGTTCTCACCGCAAATAGGCAAATCTGTGGTGGCGAGGATTGCGCGGGTGCAAAAATTCAATTAGAAAGACGTTTCGTGCACGTTGGTGGCGAGTACGCGAGTACCAGTAGAGACAATGGATCTCTCGTTTGGCGCGAAATTGATATGTTTCAAAACGCATATTGACTAGTGCGGTGATTAACGTGGACTATATCGAACCGCGACAATTTTTGGAAGACGCTGGTGATGTAGTGCTCAAGCGAGTGCGAGACATTGTACAAAGACACGGTAGTGTAAAAGTGAACATCGCGTTCAACGGCGAGTTTATGACAGGCGATAAACGCGTCAATAAAAGTATAAACACTAAAAATAGTAAACTCTTTCGAGTGTTAAATGTGGACGAATGGTACGAACAGTACATCATCGAACCCACATTGGCATCGCTCGAAGAATTCCAAGAACGCGACAGTGGATGGGCGCTGTCGAGAATTTTCAATCTCACAGTAAACATGAACAAATATAATCCGATGCATGCGGGATGTTACATTGAGTTACCGCGAGAAATTATGTTAAAGAGAGTGATGATTAACGTGCAGTCAACGGACAATACGTGTTTCGCGTGGTCAGTGCTCGCGGCTCTGCATCCGGCTGAAAGGCATTCAGATCGCGAATCGTCATATCCGCATTATACGACGGTTCTGAATTTTCAAGACATTATGTTTCTGATGACGTTGAATCAAATTAAAAAGTTCGAATCAAATTAAAAAGTTCGTCTCAACGACATCTCCATCAACGTCTATGGTATCAAGAAAAAGAAGATTCTCCCGATATGGCTGACAAATAAGAAGATGGCATGCAAATCTGTACGTGCAAATCTTGTACGTGCAGGATCCGCGCGACGACAACGCAGGGCATTTTGCGTGCATTGAAGATTTGTCTCGCCTCGTGAACTCGCAAACAAAAAAGAACATAAGAAATACTTTTGCGACTAGTATGTATACACATTTTAAGAAATTGTATAATATTTTATAATTGTTTATTAAATATTAAAAAAATTAAAAAATTTTTCTTTTTTTTGCAGATGTTTATTTCAGTTCATTTGAAAAATTGCAGTCGCATACAATAGACTGCGAACAGATGAATGATTGCGCCATCCGATTGCCGAGCGAAGACGACAAGTGGCTCACATTTAAGAATCACACGAATAAGAAACGACTTCCTTTCATCGTATACGCAGACTTGGAGTACGTACTACGGCGAATGGAACCGGGAGAGAAGGAAGGCGCATCGTACACTTATAGCAGCACGAGACATTTAGCGTTGGATACTACGTACGATGCTCGTACGATGACGTGTTATTGGCGTATCGATTTCGGCCTGGCGAAGACTGCGTTGTGTAGTTCGTTCGGCAACTCGAAAACTTGGCGCATCGAGTAAAAATTTTGTTATTCACGAATGTCCTTATGAAAGCGTTGTCGAGAGAGCAGAGGAAGGCATACCATAGCGTTGCCACATTTGTGTCGGACGACACGCGGGTACGCGATCATTGCCATCTTACTGGTCGTTACCGTGGTCTCGCGCATTCAAATTGCAATCTAAATTATAAAGATTCATATTGCATTCCTGTAATATTTCACAACTTATTCGATTATGACACGCACTTTGTCATTATGGAAATAGCTACAGCATTTGAAGGCAGAATCGACGTGTTGCCAATAACAAAAGAAAAATATATTTCGTTTACTAAACACGATAACGATATCACCGAGAAATCAGATTCACGAAATTACGTACGATTATGGTTCATCGATTTGTACAAATTTTTAAATACCAACTTCGATAAATTGGCATCTTTTCTAACGAAAGAGAAATTAAAAATTTTACGTTCCAAATTTTCCACGTTATCAAACAAAGATTTTGACTTGTTGACGCATAAAGGTGTCTTTCCCTACGAATACGTGGATCGCGCGGACAAGCTGCTGGACATGCGTTTACCATCGCGCGAATCATTTTATAGCTCGCTGATCAGTGACACGGTGTCAGAGAATGATTACGCGCATGCCGCGATCGTTTGGCAGCGGTTCTCTATTGAAATCCTAAGCGAATATAATATCGCACTTCCATCACTCGCACAACACTCACTCACACGACACGCGTAAATAAACAGAGGTCGTTTACAAAAAATGAAATGATTTAATAAGTTCAATAACTATTACACAGTTCGTTTTAATTTTTAAGCTTCTCAAAACCGTCCCACGAATCTCCATCAAATCTTAATCAAATCAATCAATCAATAATCATAAACAACGGCGCGTTGGCAAGGAATGATCTTCTCAATATTACTCGGAAGCCAAAGCGAGCGGACCACTGCTCGGCCACAACAATAGCGATCTGTATTTAAAAACCGATGTCTTGTTATTGACCGACGTTTTTGAAAATTTCCGCGAAAGTTACATCGAAAGTTATAGTCTCGATCTCGCTTATTACTACACATTACCAGATTTCACATAGGACGCTATGCTGAAATATACGCGCGTAAAATTTGAGTTAGTCACATTGATATTATGTTTATCGAGCGCGATATACGCGGTGGCCTCAGTCAATGTTCCGGCAGACGAGCAGACCAATAATAAGTACATGCGTTCGTACAACCCGTTGAAATCGTCGTCGTACTTAATGTACTACGACATGAACAATCTGTACGGATGGGCGATGTGTCAATCGCTGCCCTATGCCGAATTTCGAATTGAAAACATTGCGAACTTTGACGTGAGCGCGATCGCTCCGGATTCGCCTACGGGTTATATTTTCGAGGTCAATCTCGAGTATCCGCATCATCTGCATGACCGTCACACTGACTTACCTTTCTGTCCGACGCGCGATAAACTACCTGGCACACGGCAGGATAAACTTCTCGCAACGTTATATAATAAGAAGCGATACATCATCCACAATCGCAGCCTGCAGCAATGTACGTGTCACGGTCTTCGTATCGCAAAAATACATCGCGTACTACAATTTGCTCAATTCGCCTGGCTCCGCGATTACATGGAACTCAATACACATTTTAGAACGTGCGCGAAAAACGATTTCGAAAAAAATTTGTACAAATTGATGAACAACGCGGTATTTGGTAAAACAATGAAAAATGTTCGGAATCACGTAGATGTAAAATTGATAACAAAATAGAATGGACGGTATAGCGCGAAGGCAATGATCGCCAAATTTCCACAGCCGCAGCGTCTTTGTGGAAAATTTCGCCGTCGAACTGCGTAAACTCGAGATGAAATTCAACAAACCGATTTATGTGAGTATGTGTATACTCGATATATCGAAAATCTGCTACGAATTTCACCACGAGTATATGTCACTGCTGTATCGCGACAAATGTAAGATCATGCACACCCATACGGATAATCTCATATATTACATCGAGTGTGATGATATGTACGAGATGATGAAACACAATATTGTTAGATTCGATACGAATGATTATCTGCCGGACAACGCGTACAAGATTCCTCATGAATAAAAAAACCTAATGAAGGATGGAAATAACGGTACGATAATGATGGAATTCGTCGGACTCAGAGTGAAGATGTACGCGGTGAAAGTAAAAAGGACACCAAAAAGGCGAAGGGTGTAAAAAGTAATGTCGCGCGAACAATAATGTTCGACGATTACCCACGGTGTTTGAATGAAAAGACGAAATGACTTGTCGTCAGTCATGTATAAGATCCAAGTTACACCAAGTATATACGGTGTCCGAGTCGAAAATCGCTCTGAGTCCGTACGACGACAAACGAACATCATACCGGATTCGACGTTACCGTGGGGACATTGGCGGATTCCTTTGTAATATACATGTATATACAATGTACATATATTTTTTATATTTTTATATATGTAGTTTATATATATAT
>NW_011933247.1:192636-203592 GCF_000187915.1 Pogonomyrmex barbatus | reverse complement strand
GTTGCTAGCGCGCGCTAATGCGGCCCGTACCATCCGGAGCCGCCCGAACACTTCCGACCGCGACCGACCGACACACGCGCGCCAGCGAGCTGTCACGCATCGACAACGTGATCAGCTATTTTACTTAACAAACGCTTAACCAACTAAACTGTGACACGTGGCGCAGAAACGGGTATAAATACCCGACGAATTTTGTGAAAAAGACACAGTCCTATCCGCTCCTCCGACCTGTCCGTTACAAACAACCGTTCCGACCAGAACAGCGAGAGAAGATTCTCTCAAAGAATATCGAGCGTTCTCCGTATTCTTGTTCTATTCCTTCTCGAGAAATCGGAATGTTCTCAGATTTTTCGCTCCACAAGAATACCGAGCATTCTCAATATTCTTGTTCCTCCCTTCTCGGGAAAAATCGGAGTGTTCTCGGATTTTTCTCCTCACGACAATACCGAGCGTTCTCAATATTGTCGCTCCATCTCATCCCAAAAGTCGGAGCGTTCTCGGATTTTCCCGCGACATCCGTCCTACGGCCAGCGTCGACGGTTGCCTAGCAACGCACATGCGCGGACCCGGTTGCTTGGCAACGCGTTACCGATACGACTCCCGGCATCCGTCATATCCGCAATCGAATAGCGTTACGAGCATCGCAAAGCGACCGGCGGAAAAACGACAACGAACGACCGCGCAGCGAGAGACGTCACACAAATTATTGTAAATTAATTAAAGCCCGGCGGCCGCAACGCTTCTCCCGAATCCGGCATCCAACAAGCAACAACCGAGCGCACGTCCCCGCGTCCGTGCCGAGGAAGAAAACCGAGTGCGCACGGACCGTTACACTTTTATTATCCACTCGAGTTCACGTGTTTTAACGTTTATATAATTATAGGTATAGGGAATGGATTCAGATTTTCATTTTTGCATCCATCTGAATCCACCAGAATCCACATTTCTAAGTAGCAAGATAATGTCATTATGACGATGATTTAAGATCATTTTTCATCATTCGATGTCGGTGTACTAAATAATGACGTAAAATAAACATAACAGTTGTCACAAAATATTCTCGTCATAAATATATCGTCATTTTTAAATCATTTTTAATGAATAAATATTGAAATAACATTACTAATTACTATCTTTCTTAATTAACTATAATATATAAATAAGAAAAATGTTTTCCATATTCAATACAATTACATTAGTAAATTCATAAACAAGTAAACAAAATATGTACAACAATTTATAAACAATTTTCATAAGAAAAATAATTCTCATTAAACATAATATATCTCATATTGAGAGACACGGTCGTGACTCGTCGCCAAGTGTAAGCGTCAACGCTTTACGAACGCGAGACTGATCGTGTCTCTTTACGCGAGCGTGCGAGTTGCTAAGAATCAAGATTATTGGATCTCAATAACGATTGAATTGATCAAGTTCTGAATAGCCGCAATCGATAACTTGGATTTAAATTATATCATAAAAGTGTTTTTAGTTTTTTTCTACGTGTCCTGTGAGCGGAGATATTACAATTCAAAGTCAGATTCTAGAAATTTGCGATTGAAGAAATCGTCGTCGTTCTTATTATTATTGTCATCGTCCGTATAGGCTATGGTTTAATTTTCGTCACTACGCGGCAGCGGCGATGAAGTCCTCAGCGCGAAATATGAATGTTATATAATTTCATAATCATTCCGCAGTCTTTCTGCATATTTTCTCTCTTCCCGCAACTTCTCCGGATATCTCTGCATCCATTCCGCAACTTTTCCGCATACTTCCGCAATCATTTCGCAACTATCTCGTAATTTTTTCAAATATTTCCGCAATCTTTCCGCATATACCTGCAACGATTCCGCAACTTTCTCACAATTTCCGTATATCTCCGCAACGATTCCACAACCATTCCACAACCAATCTGAAACACTTCCGCAACCATTCCGCAACTCTTCCGTAACCATTCCGCATATTTCCGCGAATACTCTGCATTCCGTAACTCTTTCGCAATCTTTCCGTACATCTCCGTAACCATTTCACAAGTCTCTCATAATTTTTCCACAACTCTTCCGCAATCTTCCCGCGTATCTTTGCACTTCTTCCGCAAGTTTTCCGCAATCTTTCCGCAACCATTCCGGAACAACTCCGCAACTCTTTTATAATCTTTTCGCATATCTTTGCACTTTTTTCGCAACACTTTCGCAACATTTCCATAACCATTCTGCAATTCTTTCACAATCTTTTCGCGCAACTTTGTACCTCTTTCGCATTCTTCCGCAACCATTCCGCAATTATTCCACAATCTTTCCACATATCTTTGCACCTCTTCCACAACACTTCCGCAATCTTTCCGCAATCATTCCGAAACTCTACAATCTTTCTGCATATCTTTGCACCTCTTCCGTAACTCTTCCATAATCTTTCTGCATATCTTTGCACTTCTTCCGCAACTCTTTCTTTAAAATTTTTCTGCCGTCATTTTTAAAATTTTTATTTTAAATCGTACAGACTTCATATTTAGTATTTATATGTATTCATTTAAAACTAAGATTTTAGTATAGGTGTGACCTCAAAAATCCAAAAAATATTTTCAAGGTCATTTTCATTTTCTATTTTCATGATCTATAGATCTAGAGGATCGTAAATAATGCAATTTTTGTATTTTATTAAAAAAATTTCTTTGTTCGCCATTTTTGAGAATTTTTATTTTTAATCTTACGGACTTTAAATTCAGCATTTATATATGTTCATTTAAAATTAAATTTTGGCATACGTGTGACCTTAAAATTTCCAAAAATATTTTCAAGATCATTTTCCATTTTCTTATTTTTATGGTCCATAGACCTAGAGGATTGTAAATAACGCAACTTTGTATTTTTAATTTTTAAAATTTTTCTGCCATTTTGAAAATTTTTATTTTTAATCGGACTTCAAATTCAGCATTTATATATATTCATTTAAAACTGTAATTTTGGCATAGGTGTGACTCTGAAATTCCAAAAATATTTTCAACATCATTTTTCGTTTTCGTATTTCCTTGATCTATAGACCTAGAGGATTGTAAATAACGTAACTTTGTACTTTAATTTAAAATTTTTTTCTGCCGTCATTTTGAAAATGTTTATTTTTAATTATACGATTATAATTATTCATATATGTTTATTTAAAACGAACATTTTGGTACAGGTATAACTTTGAAATTCCAAAAATATTTTCAAATCTTATTTTAACAGTCTATAGACATAAAGAATTATAAATAACGCAATTTTGTATATAATTTTAAATTTTTCGTCTGTCATTTTGAAAATTTTTATTTTTATTCTTTTTTATCTATCTATCTTTTTTTTCTATTTTTATTTAATCTATGGATCTACAAAAGTGACATTAAAGTTTATTTAATATAAAGATATAAAAAATTTTGTTAGTCAAATAGAAAATTATTTGTCATTACATAAAAATTAAAATATTTTACAAATATGAACAAGATTTTGTCCAAAACCAAAACTAACATACAATTCGGAGCTATATGAGCTGTAATTCGCCGATTTTACTGAAACTCAGTACATACATTTATAGAGCAATTAAATTATTTAATATTTATTATTAATACACTTAACGTAAAAAATTACTATTTACTTTTGACTTATAATAGAAAATTTATTTTAATAACTACTGCAAGAGATGCACAACAATGGGTCTATTTTTGTGAAGGTATTGCCATAATTGACTTTTTATTTTTGCGATATTTTTAGGATATAATTACCGTCAATAAAATATAAAATATGCATAGGCTTTCTTGTGCAAAATGTATCTTTTCCCGACTTTATTTTATGGACTAACGAAGCTACATTTACACCAAATGTGTTTTTAATGCACGTAATTTTTGTATTGGGATGAGGAAAATCCTCATATCGTTTGTGCAGGCGCATTCCAATATAAATGGTCTATCAATGTGTGGGCAGGAATGATCGCGAACCAAGTGCTGGGTGTTGATTGTAAAATTTTTTTATGTAATTTTTTTTCACAATACTAAATGTAAATATTTGCGTCAACGATTTTCAGATCGGTCCATATTGTTGTACCCCGGATGGGCTACAACGATAATATTAGAGATAGTCGGATTCGTTAAGCCTAAGGAGTTGGAACTCCGAGCAGGATCAAAAGAATAGAAGGAAATCTTCTTGAATTCATTAACACACCTTCTTTATTTTAATTGGTTATTAATAAATGCACAAATTCTTGAATTTAGTATTGCTTATTTTATTTCTTTCACACACGGTTAAAACGTCGGCGGGCAGCTCATATCGCGTTACTCTGGCGGCTGTCGACCGAATATGTCACCTGAGACGCTGATAGTACGGCTCGCGTGAACTTCGCCGCTCTTTTGTAATATCTTGTGCGATAATTATAATAACGATTCCGAACGACACGTTATTCTTTACTTTTGACTTTTGACTCTTGACTCTCTCGATTCCGCCTTGTGTAACCGGTTATATAGTCTGATTGATGTCCGATCAGCATTCTGATCGATTGCGTCGATCGGTTGCGTGATTGATTAATCAATATCATTGATTAATCAATATTACGGTTTGATCATCAAATTTAGGAATTTGCTGATAGACTTTTTCGCAATGTTCTCGCGTGATGCATTTCTGCGGTCTTTCGAAAGACTGGTCGCAATTTCGGCGGTCACACATTTGTGTCATCTTTCGAAAGACTTTTGGAGATTCATGCGACCTAATTTTGTTGCCATGCGGACTACTTTTATTATTGGTTATTATTTTATTATTGGTTGT
The DNA here is from genome assembly GCF_000187915.1 of Pogonomyrmex barbatus. The sequence continues at coordinate 198,805 of NW_011933247.1, read as the reverse complement.
AGATCTGGCTACAACAATATTTTCTCCCGCTGCATTTAAATGGTAAAAATTATGATTTTTTAGAAAATCGGCTACCTGTGCTCGAAAATATACCCTTTCATACGCGAGCATAGCTGATTTTTCAGCATGATGGAGCTTCTCCACATTTTCGAAAAAATATTTGCGATTTGTTAAATGCGCATTATCAGGATAGGTGAATAAGGCGAGATGGTCCTATCACTTGGCCGCCACGGTCACCAGATTTAAATATTTTAAATTTCTTTTTATGGGACTACATAAAAAATAAAGTGGAGCATAGCCGTAACAATATGGAAGTTGAAGTACGACAAATAATTATCGCAGCTTTTGCTGCCATTAAAAATAGCGTACCATGCAACATACAATATCGTTCGAAGGGCCGAACTTTGTATACAAGAAGAAAGAGGACACATCGAACAGTTTTTGCATTAAAAAATGAGAGTGGATTAGATTTATTGGGGATACCACTATAAAAAAAATGCACCATGCTATTTACATCACCGCAAGGTGATGTGGAAATGATAGCCTGTCATTTTCTTGCTACGGAAAAAAATCACTTTTTGATGCGCTATACTGCATCACCGCTTGTTATTCATAAATTTACGCATGCACATATACATACGTACATAGATAAAAGCGTAGCGATGGCCGCTTGTAATCAACAATTCCACACGTGCCTAGCGACGGTGAACGCGCGCCTTACTGGGTGTTCCTATCTCACCGCGCGCTTGTAATTTGACTATATTCATAAATTAATAACTCGTTAACTATTGCGAAATAGTACAAGAATAGTACTTTTTGATTCAGTTTAGTCTGCTCTACTTGCATATGGCCGCTTGGTCATTTTTTGGGAGACACCCTGTATATAGTGCAGTACTGTTTATGTATCATGCAACTGTTTTGAAAATTAAATATTTGACAACTTAGAAAAGGTGTAAAAAGTAATAATTTATTATCGTTATATAACACATCAGAAAGATTTTTATAATACATTAAAAGTACTCGTACAATATTTCCATCAGATTTTATTGATAACTAGAAGTTAGTTGTTAATTATTCATCAATCAAATTATCATATTATCAAATTTTTTATACAGTTTATAGATATACATTTTACTAAATTTTATTGACAATTACAAATTTACGTTAATTTTTGATGAATAAAATTTTTTCATTTTTGTAAAGTCTTTTCTTTAATTTATATTAAAAAATATAGTTGTTTGATTTACATTTCTTAATGTATTGTAAAAAGAAAAGACATTGCCAACGTGTGCGTTGTCGTGCACTTTATTTTGAGATAGATTATTAACGATATTCTTGTTACAAAATCTGGGCATAAAGGCGCTGCATTCGATCCATATTAGGGGTATACAATAATAACAAATATAAATTAAATTACGTACACATTTAACAAACATTTAAACAATTTAAAATTAGAAGTTAGCGCCACATTATATCTTTTACCAATTAAAAATTGATTCTCTGATACAAAAATTTGTGTTTAAAGTTGATTTTTAGTACGTGAAAATTTCTTTATAAAATATTTTTTATAAAAATTAAAAACAAATTGATGTCATTTTTACTTTTTTCTAGAAGATAATTTTGTTCGGTTAATACATTAATTTGTAATGATTCATCTACTCCGATTTTTTCGAAAACACAATTCTTTGCTGACGAATCAATTTAATGAATACTATTTTGACATTATTAATAAATTTCGAGAATCGCGAAAATAAGAAATTGCAACATAAATATGATATCATCTTGATATGATTTTAAAATAAATATAAAATAATACCTTGATGCGTTTTCAGGAATATATCCAATAAGAATAATAGTAGATGTCACTTTTAATGGTTGCAACGGAATCGGTTTGCAAATATTCTGAAACAAATACAATAAAATATAAGAATGTTTTATATTCGATAATAATTAGTTAAATCGTACATAACTACTTGTCAACATTTGTATATATTTGTAAATTATTGGCAGTAAAAGATAAGAATATTCAAAATTGTTGACTAATTAACATTGAATTCAAGGATAACTTTCGAAATTTTTGGCTAATTAATGAATTGACAAATAAAATTAACAAATTTCTTGTTAATCATTGTATCTATTACATCCGTAGGAGAATAAATTTTGTCCATACAAATATATCAATATCAACTCCTATGCGGAATTGATTGTTCACGGGAATGACCCTCTATTGAGGATCCGATGGGTGATAGAATCACGAAATTTAGAGACAGATCACACTTTAATGAGTCAAAGGTTTGAGATGTACAAAATATAGAGTTCGATGTTTGCGTACACCTAAGAGAAGGTAGAATAGTCCACCAGTCAGCCAGTCAGCTTGCATTCATTTATGCGGTTCGTACGAATTAAGCGATCACGTAATGAGAGGATGTCCGCAAAGTGTTGAGAGAATGTTCGCAAGCTCTTACACATTGATTGAACTTTACGAATGATTACATATCGCTTCGTCAATCTGAGATACGCGCACTTGTAACCGAGAATTCGCTCTTTTAAGAACGTTCGCAAATATTCTTGTCGAGTTCGAAAATACTTGAATCACTATGTGACAATAGAGAACGTCACATGTTACTTTAAATCGAGTAGGATTCAGGGCTTGAACGCGGGCATGTACCCGAAATTCACCACGATTCGGAATGCTTCGCCGTAAAGTCTCTCGCAACAACGATTAAAATGAAATATTATCACGGGACGAGTGAGATTGACAAGCATAAATTATGACACGAGCCTTACTACAGAGTCCGACAAGAATGATAGATCTAACGGCAAGAACAATAGATATGACGACAAAAGCACGATTTACTTTCTATGAACAAAGATCATGATCGACTGACTGAAAATTTTGGTAACGAGAGCTTTGCGAGAAGCTCGCAGAATCATCCAATCAATTTTATCCTATCAGCGAGTAACATGATGAATCATGCGATTTTCGATCAATCGATAGCTTACATTTACGTCCTGTCGACTGCGAAACAACGCCGCCTTTAGGGGCGTTGACTGATAAGCATAATTACTTCTGTGTGATAGATACTGAAAAATAACACAAGAATGTGCGCTGTCCTATGCTCAGATGTATCCGAGAAAGAAGTTCTAAGTGATATTTTTATCTTTTTTAAATTGTATTACACATACGTAGTAAACGATGGAAGTGATATTGGTACAGTCTCGTAAAAAGTTACTCTAGGTCATAAATTTCAAAGAAAGAATTATTGCTGAAGAATTATTGCTATCAAACAATATACGTAGAAAAGATATATTTTTTCAACCTTCACATCCAGAAAAGATTCATATACTTTTTCAACCTTCACATCCAATTGTAGATACATCAAATGAATATAATGAATTACATGAAATAAAAATTATAAGATGTTAAATAGGCTCTTATGCAAAAATAAAATTAAATACATGTAATGATATGACTTCCATGTACCGTTCTAGCATAAGTACGACCGGGCTCCGCGCCCACTACCGAACACACCAACCGTCACGCGCGTCCGTAATACCGAACACATCGACCGTTGCGCACGCAACAACTCGTCACGTGCGTGACAGAATACCGCCGACGACCCGCGTTACTTTGCAAACTGCAAAATAACAAAACTCGACGGATATATAAACCCGGTTGATTCCCAGTAAAAGAATCAGACCGATTCGATCTTCCGAACCGTCTCCATCTTCGACTAATATTTAAAAACTGCGATCAGGAGGTCAATCATGTAACTTTACGTGAAATTTTTCACTTTCCACTTTTTACTTTTCATTTTTCACACCTTGACATTTCACATGAAACTTTTCACGTACAGCGATTATGTAGCTTGGATGCGTGGAAAGTGAAATCATGAAACATAGTTTCATAGGTTTTGTAGCTAATGAAAATTATTTTATTGATACAGTATTATATACATCTTTTAATAACCAATTGTATATGTACTACATACACTTAATCCTAACGCAGCCCTAATCTTCTCTAATTTCGAAGCATATTTATTAATTCCCTAGATTTCTGTCACCAAGGTACATGGCGAAAAAGTTCACGTAAAAAATTTCACATTTTCACGTTTGAGAGAGTTACATGATCCTGCAAAATCGTACATGATCGTAAGTTCACGTGAAACTTTTCACTTTTCACGTTTCCGCCCTAGGGGAAAAGTTACATGATCGATCCCCAGGCATTCCTGATCTCCGCCGAACATACTCGACACTGATATCATCCTGTGCAAAAGTGAGAAATCGGGACAGAGCATTCTCAATCCGTCAAGCATACTTGGCTCTCGCTTCTCCGAGACAAAGCATTCTTAGACTCAACGCTTCCTTTTAACGATATGAGCAAACCGGGACGCAGCATTCTCAGTCCCCGACAAGCATACTTGTCACTCGTTTCTCCTATCTTTCAACTCCGAGACGGAGCATTCTCGATCTCACCACTCCTTCACACAAGCACACGAGCACAGGACGGAGCATTCTCGGTTCCCGACAAGCATACTTGTCTTTCGTGTAAAATTCACAAGCAAGAGCAAGCATTCTCACTCCTGACATTTGAAAGTGCATCTATCACGCGGCAACAGCAAACAACGCGTCGTACACTACTAGCGCCATCGACGAACCATCGTTCAATCAATCATACGTCTACGTGACTAGTAGGTTCTGCCGCGAACCAATCACTCGCTCCGACGCACGCACCTTGTACTCCCGCGTACTTCACGCGCACCGTAAGACTCACAACGAACAAGTTGTAACACATACCAACAGCAAGCTGAGCGAATCTATACCGCTGTGTATCCATATTAGCAAATTAAATAAATATATATATATTTATCCAATATCTGAATCAGTTAATTTTTATTACTTTCCAAACCCGGTAACCGACACGTCTACGCACCCGAACTCGCACGACACCGCCTGGCGAGGACGAACCGCATTTGCAAAATCAAAACTTTTAAAATATTTTAGTACAAAAGCAACAATACATTAAAAATTGCATAAAACGATTTTGTTTTGTCATATATAAAATTCATATATAAAAAAGTCTCTAACTACCTAAAAAAATCTGTAATCTTATTATTGTTGGTTTGGATTCCTTTTAATCCTTTTAACTTTTGGCATTGTTATTTCATTAATAAACTATTTTTTTTGTTAATCTATACAAATTATGTGCTAAACGCATGAACTTGTACCTTTTATCTTTTCTTTCTAATTTTTTTGAAAAAGCTTACACAATTAATGAATCTTATAAAATAATTTATTACTCAATTACGATTTTTTAGGTCCAAGAGCTTTTTTGAGCAAATATAGTAACATCTATCAATATTCAGTTAACAATAGTCAGTTAACACTCTGTCATTTGAGAAACTATTTTGTCATAGTGTTAAAAAATAAAAAAATAATTCGTAAGATGAAATGCAATTGATATCCAAATAATTTTAAAAATTTGAATATTAATATTTCATGAGTTTATAATATAAACATAATCTTTTTTTTGCAAATAAAAATGTGTCATAAGTTAAGAGGATCTTAAAGTGACGGGAATTAACGACACATTATAGCCGGCATTAATCTTTGAATTGGCTTTACAGATTGCAAAATCCTTTTATGCAATTAAAATACGTACAAAAAGAAAGTGCGGGATGGTCGATTTAACGAGCAAATCAGAGAAAAATTAAAAAATTCACTTAATTTTGATTCGTACAGCTGCCACTTCAGATCTTTGTTTCCTTGATATAAAAATTCTACAGCTCGTATATACAAAATAAGTGCGTCCCGCACTAAATGAATAAACAATATTATACCTTTGGATTTATGATTAAAAGAAATTAGAAGATTTAGAAAAAAAATGTTATACCTGAACAGATTGTATATGATTTTACACATTTATATATGCTTGACTTTTATACGCAGGTATAAAATGATGAGTAGAGCAGTAATTGTAGTTGACAAATTTTACGATAGATGGCGCTGCAAAGAAAAGACAAGGACAAACAATCTACAGGATCGATAAAACGTTTAATAAAACTAGTTCGCTCGCTAAAATAAAATAAATTTAATTTTTATCAAATTTCTCGTTAAATCGACCATGCCGCATCTTCTTTTTCTGCATATTTTAAGTGCATAAAAGGAT
>NW_011933247.1:176661-189637 GCF_000187915.1 Pogonomyrmex barbatus | reverse complement strand
AAATATATATATATTATGGCGGCGCGCAGCCCATCGCGCGCACCCCCCACGTAGCGCGTGGGCCTAGCTTCGCGGATAGTAGCCGCGCTCGTCGCTAGGCGCCGCCTGACCTTATCGCTGAGCTTTCGCGCATTCAGAATATGATCACGCGGAATATTTAAGGAAGCACGCGACCATCCACCGACACTCCCGTCCACCGTCGAGATAGTGCGTGTAAACGTATATCTAGACGTCCAGGACAACCGCAAGGTTCACTTTTTCCGACCACAAGGTCCGCTCCTTTTTGATCGCAAGATTCGTGCTTTAACTCGTCAAGGTCCAGCTCTCGGGAAGTCTCTTCCTATATACGGAAGAAACGATCAAAAGGTCATATCCAGACGCATCCCAGCGACTGGGACCCTATGGTCCGTCGGCCCAGTTGGCCGATATGACCAGGCAAACGAAGGCGAACGACGTCGCCATCTGCCTCATCGACATTGTCTTCGTCATCATCTTCGATCGATGTCTCATTGACGTCGAGCTCCAATACCTCCTCGGCCTTCTCATCATCTTCTTCATCGGCCGCTTCTAAAAAAAGAAGAACCTCCTCCACGAAAAATTCACAACCGAACGGACAATCACGCGGACAATCACCACAACAGTGTCTTGACCGTCCGCCTATACCGGGGAAGTACCTTGAGATCCGCTTCCCATTACAGGAACTCCAGGAAAAGACGACTCCTCAGGTACCGGCTGTGGAGCTGATCCCGATTTTCGGGATTCCACCAACGACGACGCCGCTACGAAACTGTCGGCCCCGATTGGTTGATCAAAGCACGCAGACCGACAACCCTCCAGGCGTGCGCAGACATAAAGGAAGAGATCAAAGAGCCAAACAACGCAGAAAGGAGTGTCGAGCACTCCTCTTCTCACGTTAGCACTAACATCCTCTCGCGCCCACCAGCCCTGGTGAGCCACAAATTTTCCCGCAAGGGAACAATCTCTCAGGTCTGCAAGATCCTCTCGGCTGCGAAGCCTACGGTCGCAAGACTCTCTCGGCTGCAAAGCTCTCGGTCGCGAGATCGTGCTCGACGGTGATTCCTCGTCTGCAAGACACGAGCACACATTCACGCAAACGCGGATACTCATTCGCGGACTCACACAGATCTCAGATAATATATCTTTATAATCACCCCTGTAAATATATTTATAAATATAATGAATTAAGCGCTGAACCGCACCTTTCTTATTTTAATTTCCTATCCTCTAATGATAAAATTTGGTGACAGTAATAAATACTTTCTTCCATTTAGACCAAAATATATATAAATTTATATATATATATATTATATTTTATATATACATAAATCATATATATTATATATATATAAATCATATAAATCATATATATATATATATATAAATCATTCATTGTAATATATATTAAATTAATCAGGAGACACGGTAGTGTCTCGGGTGTCAAGTCAACTAAGAACCCTACCGTGCGACTTTATGCGAGTCGACGAAATGCAAGTATTTCCAAGCACGAAATCCAAGACGTGTTTAATTCTTATGAAATGATTAGATACAAATTTTTATGCGCATGTACTAATAAAATTGGCAATCTCGTATGATATTTTAGGATTAATATGTAAACAGATAAAAATCTAATCAGATTTTATATTATATATCATGCTTAATTTGAAATAATAGTGCTTTCGAGTTATTTAATACAGACAATTATGATATATTTATTTAAATAACATATCCAAAAGATACATTTAATAATTATTTTAATAAATTAGAATTATCTTATCAATGATAATTCCTTTAAGTATTATAACGCTTTTTTCTCTTGCAGGTTTACAAAATTTATGAATGAAAAGATACATAAATGATGTTCCTCTAAGAAACTAATATATCAAATTTGATGATGTAATGACTTTGTCAGTCAGTAATTAGGAAACACGATAATGTCTCATAATAAAAAAACACGAACATATACGTACGTAAAAATACAGTACAATGAAAAATATATGCATTTAAACAGTACTCATATTGCTTCTTAGAATTTACCTACAAGATAACTTAACAAACAATGTTACATGTAACGTGTATTAGTTGTAATTTTTTATTCAACAATGTTATATAACGCATGTGTTATGTAACAGTTACATTATTGAGGAAATTACAACTAGGAAATTACAACTAACATATACGTTTCATGTGTTGTAGCCCGAATAGCTACCACGATAAGTCTTGCATTTCGGCATAGCAATAAGTCCGTGCTACGCCGGTAATGTAAATTTGCGAATTCCTGAACAGCGTGCGAACGAAGGTCGCTCACTGCATTTTACCATATATAGTCCGAATGAGGATTTTAACGCGAAGCTATTCGAAACCGCGAACACTAAAAACGGCTAACTAGTCCCCGACCGCGGAAATTCATTTTTAAATTTTTAACATATCGTCTCGATCCACGATTGAAATGATAATTTAACGCGAGTGCGGAAACATAATATATTATTTACGGAAAGTTATAATTATTTTAAGAGAAATAATTTAATAACGGAAAAATAAAAGGAATTTACAAGAATAGTGAGTGTTACTGCAAGTTTTTCGCATACTTCTACCAGCGCTCGTGAGTTCTAACCCTTCAGACGGACCGAATCCCAAATTTTTCCTTGCTGCACCGAGAGGTACAACAAATTGATGGCAGCGGTGGGATTCACGAAGCGAAGATTTTGAAATCCATGTTCGTAAGGCTCTCTGAGGGGAGTGTCGAAGAAGAACGCGCTTGCCGCCAGAAAAGACGCAATAAAAACCCAAAAAACCGCGCAGTGATAACGGGCAGGAGAAAAATTTTCATTGATTGTCTTCATTGAAAGAAGACAAATAAATTACTGGCAGATATCATGCTGCATCCAGGGTTGATAACTAGCGAGAGTACCGTGAGAAGACGAGAGAGACTCTACTGGCAAACGGTCAATGTCCGGAGCTACCGACGCACGCCGAGGGAACCAGAGATGTCACCGAATCGCCCTACGATTACGTGTCAAACTATGAGGAAAACAGCACGACATTAGTAGCAATTGCCACACGCAATACGAAAGTAATCTGAAAAGTTTTAAACCTAATATAGAAACAAGTATTTCTTCGGTCAAATATAGTTTTATTTTTCAACATAATCTCCTTTTAAGTCGATACACTTTTCCCATCGATACTCTAATCTCTTTAACCCCTCCAAATAGTAGTTGACGTCTTGCTCCGCAAAATAGGCGTTTACGTATGCGATGACCTTCTTGTTCGATGAAAATTTCTGCCCTCCAAGCGAAATTTTAAGCTTAGGAAACAGGAAAAAGTCGTTGGGGGCCAGATCTGGTGAATACGGTGGGTGATCAACCAATTCGAAGTGCAGTTCGTGAATTTTGGCCATGGCGACCGTCGAAGTGTGACCAGGTGCGTTGTCTTGATGGAACAGCACTTTCTTCTTCTTCAAATGTGACCGTTTTTTTGCAATTTCTGCCTTATCAAATAATGATGCGTAATACGTTCCCGTTATTGTTTTACTTTTTTCAAGATTTTTCGATACACACAATTCCGTGACTATCCCAAAAAATAGTCGCCATTACCTTCCCTGATGGAACCGTCTTCATCTTTTTCGGAGCAGGTTCACCCTTTGCAGTCCACTGTTTTGACTGTTCTTTTGTCTCTGGAGTGTAGTGGTGGATCCAAGTTTCATCTACAGTTATGAATCGACGCAAAAAATCTTACTCGTTTCGCTTGAACCGCTTCAACAGGGCCTTGGAAATGTTCATTCGAATTTTTGGTCCAAAGTGAGCAAGCGCGGCACCCAACGCGCGGATAGCTTACACATATCCAATTCTTCAATCAATATATGACAAACGCGTTCTTTCGATATGCTCATAGCCTCTGCTATCTCTCTAACCTTGATTCGACGGTCGTCCAGTACACATTTGATAACATTTCCGATCATTTATTAGCGGTCGCAGTTTTTGGCCGTCCCGAACGCTCGTCATCAGCCAAGCTGATATGACCACGTTTAAATTCAGCTGTCCATCTTTTTACAGTGGCAAATAGGGCAGAGTCCCCGTAAACAGCGTCCAACTCGATTTTAATTTGCGCAGGCGCCTTTCAAATGTAAGAATTTAATCACGGCACGATATTCAATTTTTTCCATTTTTACAAAAACACTGACATCGACTGACACAAACGACTGTCAAACAACAACTGAGCGTCCAAAATGGTTGAAATTTTCACAAAAGTCTTTCAAAGCATATACTATTGTAGTAGAATGGTTTTGACGAGTAACATCATCTTCATGTTAAGGCTCAAAACTTTTCAGACTACCCTTGTAAGACTTCGAGGGCCTTTCAGCCAAGCGAGCCAAGAAAAATATGCGAATTGTCTTAGTAAGTCTTTTATAACTTTCTGCAGCGTGAATGTCCAAAGAAAAGGATATTCACGATACACTGACCCCGAATAAATCATGGCTACTTAACGAAAAATAAGAGCGCGCACGAATCTTTTAGAAGAGCATGTTGATTTCAATCACATACATTTAGATGAACGGAATAGAGCATATCGCAATTATACAAGTAACGCTATGGATGTTACCTACGAACGCACATAAGATGATATCTGAAACCGACTCGGAACATTTGAAAATTTGAGATTAAAGGAGGCGCGAGATATGATATAAAAATTCGACGGTACCTCACGAAGCCGCATCTGAAAATTTTTAAATGCAAGTGACTATGCTATAAAAAAATATTGATCCGGCAGAAAAACATTATTAGAAGCTATAGCATGCACTAAGCTTAAAAGAAAGGCAATGTTAGACTTTTACACTCGTGATATTCAGAGCTACAAATTAAAAGCTGAATTTGAGAGCGAATATCTTAGCAAACGCAGTACTACGCATTTGCAGATAGAGTTTATCTCTCTTAAACAAAAAAGCGGAGAAAGCGCTTAAAATTTTGGTTGAATTTTGGTTGAAGAGTAGACGTGCTGGCCATGGAATTGTATGAATCCATGATTAAAGGAGGGCAATATAATTCTGAGCAGAAACGTACTATATTAGAAACAATTAAACTGCAGGCTTTGCACAATTTTCAAATCGAATTGTCAAATGACAAAATAAAGTTAATTGTACATAAAAATACCGCACTTTGCAAAATAAAGTTAATTGTACACAAAAATACCGCACTCTGCAAGAAGCTATAGCAGGTGCGAGCGTGGAGGAAAAGGTGAGAGAGCAACCGAGTAAATTTTCAATATAGAAATAAAACTGACGCTACGGGACAGATAAAAACCTCCATTCCTTAATGTCAAAAATACGAGAAAACGGGTCATTATATACGAGATTGTCGTAATAAATTCACATTACCAAAGATCGGAAAACACTCCCGCGTGAACACTGTGAATAAATACTGCAAGCATTGCACAAAGATTAGGCACGTGCGCGATGAATGCTGGTCATTACACAGCTCGTGAAAGATAATACTACATCAAAACGCGATCGTGAACAAAACTACTTATGAAAATCATAACACGAAAGACAATCACAAGATAAAAAAGAATCACAAATTAGCGATAACAAGGATAACGCTAGAATTGTCCGCACCGCCGCTGAGTATCGAATTTCTCATATTAAGAAAATGCCATGCGTAGAAACTGGGCTAGATCTAATTACTCTACTCGCTGAAAAAGGCGAAAGCGGAAAAATAAATTTTTTATTTGACACAAGTGCGACTCACTTTTCTTTATCTCACTTTTAAAACTAAAAGTGTTAAAAGGCGAAACCAAAATTTATAAAAAAAAATTAAATTAACCGGGATAACGAGATACGGAATTTTCACTATCGGAAAAACTTATCTAACGATCAAAAACGGATAAAATTTTATATCTGATATATATAGTAAAAGATGATGTATCTATGAAGTATGATGAAATCTTAGGAGTGGATTTCATACAAGAAAATAAAATTAATTGTGATTACGGGAATAAACTCGTGAAAAAATCAAAGAAATAAATTTCAAACTTTATTCCTGTAAGAAGATTACTTTGAAACTGCGCAGCGAAATTATTATACAGGTCACAACAGATCGAAATATGATCGGTATTACGCAATCGGAAGAAACGTCACCGGGTATTTTCGTCGGAAACTATTTAATAGAGCCTCGCGAATACCTCTGTCCCATAAATATTCTAAAATATTCTACTGCGGAGCAGTAGAAATTCAAGTGCCGCACGTGATTATCAATGAATTAATAAACCCCCCAAACGCTGTCGATAAATACGATCAAGGTTAACGATCGAAGCGAATTTCCCCGTGAGGAAAAGATAAAAAACTTTTAAGAATTAATTATTTAAATTTGGAAGAAAAAAAAGCATTGTTGCGCATATGTAAAGAATTTAGTAACGTGTTCTATTTAGACGGAGAACCATTGTTTGTTTATACTCGTAAGCTTTATTGACATTTGAAATACACTTTTTATTTGCTAACCACGCTTTTTACATGCTAACGACTAGACTAGACTGTGCTACCCGCTCGCGTATCGCTTTTTCACTGTTAAGCGTGCATACGCTTCATGGGAGAGACAAACGCTTACCAACTAAAAAACACTTGTGCGCGCATTACGTTATATCAAAAAACCAAAAATAAAAGTAAATCGAATCGTATCGAAATGAATGAAAAAACCACTGACATGCATGAACATAATATCACACGAGATAATAACGCGAATCGGCTCCGTAAGCGTATGGTCGTACCGTCTTCCAGAAAAATATAAGCATGAAGTTGATAAACAAATCAATGCTAGAGTATGGAATTATAACCTAGTATTAGTCATTGGAATGCACCCCTTCTAGTAGTATCAAAGAAGGCCGACACATCCGGAAAATCGAAATTAAGAATTGTAGTAAATTTCCGAAAATTAAATAATCTCACGATCGGAGATTGGTTTTCTTTCCTTAATATAACCGATATATTAGTTTAATTAGGGAACGCAAAATATTTTACAACGTTAGATCTTGCTTCCGGTTACCATCAGATACCGATGGCCAAACGCGACAAACATAAGACAGCTTTTTTTACGCCTTATAAAAAACGACGAATCACTACGAATTTAATCGCATGCCGTTCGGGTTAAAAAATGCATCTGCTACATTTCAACGATTGATGAATACAATCTTAACGGGAGTACAAAGATTGAAACATCTAGTATACTTAGACATCCGTAATTTACGGTCCAAGCTTAAAAGAATACAATCAAAGACTCGTAGAAATACTCAAGAGTTTACGGCAAAACAATTTAAAATTACGACTGGATAAATGCAAATTTTTGAGAAAAGAAGAATTCATTTTCGATTATAATATGCCCTAATCTACTTAGGGCATATTATAATCGAAAATAGAATATTGTCCAATCCGACTAAATTAGTCGTGAAAAAATTAAGTCGTGAATAAATTTCCAGTACCAAAAAAGATAAAAGATATATAGTCATTTATCGAACTAGCCGGATATTATCGAAAATTTATTAAGGCTTTTCTAAAATAGCTAAACCTTTAACGAAGTTAAAATGCGAGAAAGATACAAAGTTTGTCTGAACATTAGGACAGCAACACGCGTTTGAAACATTAAAAAATAAATTAACGTCCACACACTTGTGCTAAATTATCCACATTTTTCGCGAGAGTTCATTGTCATGACGAACGCATCTGATTACGCGGTAGGAGTGTTATTCCAAGGTAGAACAAGACCGTCTGATCGCATTATTAGCCGAGTGCTATCGCAAGCAGAACAAAATTACAATACCATTGAAAAGAAACTATAATTTGCGATAGTTTGGACTGTAAAACATTTTAGACCGTATCTATACGGGACGAAATTTAAAATAATAACGGATCATAAACCGTTAATATGGTTTAACGTCAGTGACCCCAGATCAAGACTGAGCCGATAGAAACTGCAACTTGAAGAATATGATTACGAGATTATTCATAAGACAGGGAAAGCCAACGCGGATGCACTAAGTAGAAATGTATTGACGATCACACGAGACGAAAAGATAACTAATTCAATCCTCGTAAAAGAATATAACGAAGAAGAGAAGCAACAAATATTATACGAATATCACGATGTGCCTATAGGAGGACATCAAGGACTTTAAATAGAATTCGAATGCATCATACCTGGTCAGGCATCACTAAGGATGTGGAAAGATACATCGCAAAATGCGAGTATTGTCAAAAGAATAAATTAAAGAAAAAAAATAGAAGCACCTTTAATAATTACGGAGACGTCTGAAAAACCCTTCGAGAAATGTGCTTTGGATATCGTAGGATCCTTGACTATAATTAAGAGATAATAAATATGTATTAACGTTTCAAGACTGCCTAACAAAATTTAATAAGGCAATGCCCATCCCTAATCAAGAAGCCGCCACAGTCGCAAAAGAATTTATTACTAAAATCATATTTGAACACGGGATACCAGAAAGGATATCAACCAATCAAGGCACTAATTTTGTAAGTGAGATATTTAAAAATGTGTGTCGACTATTGAAAATTGACAAAATACAGACAACAGCCTATCATGTTGAAAGTAACGGAGCGTTACGTACGCACCGAACATTGACAAGTACCTTCGCCATTATATAAACGCTGATCAAACAGCTTGGGACGAATGGATACCGTACGCGATTTTTTATCTTCAATACTACATCACATACGGCAACGGGATACATGCCATATGAATTAGTCTATGGGCACCAAGCTACCCTACCGTCCTAGCCAAAATCGTCGTATATATACCGGTTGTATGTATACCTACGACAATTACGCACAGGAACAAAAAGAACGGTTACGAACAACAGATCAAATCGCAAAAGAACATTTAAAAGAAGAAAAACAAAAAGCAAAGGAATACTACGATAAAAAACCGAAGGAAATAAAATTTAAAGTAGAGGACAAAGTATTGCTGTACGACGAAACATTACGTCGCGGAAGATCAAAAAAGCTAGGTTATGGACAAGTCCGTATATAACCATAGAAAAGAATTCTGATGTAAACTATACATTAAAAACTGGATATAAAAAATTGCGGACGCACATAAATCGATTAAAAGTATTTATAACAAATTAAGTCGAAAGTTAATGCAATTGATAAAATATTATCTTACAGAGTAATTATATGTGCTATCCAAGAATTACATGAGGAATTGGACACAGAGATGCCATAAGAAATAGAAAATTTCAATCATCATCCTGGAATATACTTCGAAAAAATAGGATATCTACATCAAATAGAATCATACTGGAAACTTGTCATCCGAGTAAATGTCATCTCAATGAAAAGTTTTTGAAAAAGTTAGAACAAATGCAAGGATGTGCATAAAACAAAGAATATGTGTCAACTTATCGCGTTTGCGAGTAAAGAAACGTGCCTTAACAAAATCATAGAAAAGGAGACAGATCAAATCATTTAATAACCAGAATAATATCTATGCATAATTTGGAAAAGAAAAAAAGAGGTTTAATTAATGCATTAAAGCTAGTATCATTTGGGTTAGAATAGGAAGACTCTTCAATAAATACAAAAATCACAAAAATGCTAGCACTTAGATTTTATTTTTTAGTTTGATCACAACTAGAATTAAGTTAGATGTGACAAGTTCGTAACATAATTTTTTTAAAGAATTAAAACTACCTGATGGGTTAGAGTAAGAAGATTCTTCAATAAAGATACAGAGATACGTACTACTTAGATTCTATTTAAAATAAAAGATGTTGTCAGTTCTAGATTCTATTTTTTTAACTTGGTACAACAGTTTTTTTTTTCAAGCATCCACTATACTTGATATCCTTTTTTTATCTTTTTCAAAAGAGGTAATTTTATATAGTGATATCAGACAGTAGTATTATATCAAGAGACACGGGTGTCTCGATGCCAACTTCACCCGCAGCGAAGTTTGCGTAGAACGGCGCCCGTAGTTCTCTCTTACGCGAGACCCCGCGATGAATTCGGTCTACATTTTCATATCTCAGCAACGACTGCATTAAGTTCTAACTATGTTTAATTGACAGCTGAATATCAAATTATATAAAAAAAGTGTTTTTATCTTTCTTTTGTCGTCTACAAACTGAGATATCACGACGCAATCGCGACGCAAAGTTCAAATTGGTAAATTTTAAGAAACATTCTAGTCGTCGCGGTGACTTTCTTTTTTCTATTGCAAGAGGCGCTAATGATCGCCTCTATATGACAGCGCTTGCAGTGTTCATTTTTTTGATATGTCTTTGACAGATGTCCTTCGTGAGAAATTGTATATATTGATTAATAAAAAAGAAGATATAATGTGTGTCACATATAATAGTAAGTAATATTGTAATATATAAAAAAAACCAATATTTTACGTAGTATTATCCGTTATTACATTGTTGAATGCCAATGTTTTATGAACATTGCAGTTCACTTCATCAGAGCGAGGAACAGCCTGATACTGTATTGCTTTTCCGGTGGAGTTCCCTTATATACACTGTAGGAGAGGAGAGTAGGAATGGAGGAAAACGGGGGAAGGAGCTAAAGATTGGCTAAAACTACGATGAAGAGAGAGGGGTGAGTGGGAGTCATTTTCGATCAAATCGGGAAAATGGTTTTCCATATGATATCTATATTGCAACCATTATTTCTATTTAAGTTGTCGTAATGTTTTTGAATTTCTATAGCCTCTCTGTACTTCCTTGGGAAATATGAGATAGTAGCTGTTATTGTTTTATCAAATAATATTTGATGTCCTTTTAATATTATGTTCTGACTGTGTGCTGTGTTTTAATCTGACATCGCATTGATGTTCTTTCATATGTACTTTGACTATTCTCCCGGTTTCCCCAATGTATACTTTGCAGCATGAATAAGATATTTTATACACACCTATTGAGCTAAGTAGGAATCTTTGGTCTTTAGGATTTCTCAAGATCCTATTTTCTTGGGGGGGTCTAAAGATAGTTCGAATTTTGTATTTCTTCAGAATCCTCCCGATACAATCGGTTGTTCTTTTTATATGGGAGGATAAAAAGGATTTTTCAGTCTATTTCGTCATGTGATACTTGTGCATCTGGCTCACTTGTTTTGTTTATATGTCTGTTTGTTTCTTTATTTATATCTTTTTTGTCGTGTCCATTCGGTTATAGAGTTAGTTTTAAGTAATTGAGTTCTGTCTACAAATGTTCTTTGTCAGAGACGGTGAGTGCTTTATGTACAAATGAGTTGATTGTTGATTGGATGTTGATTGTTGTTTTCATATTGGATGATGGTGTGATTCCGCCTGCAGATATCTATCTATGTGTATCGATTTTCTGTATACCTGATGACCTAAGGTGTTGTCAGTTTTCTTAATCATTAGAAAGGGGAATCTTCCATTTTCTTCTATTTCCATGGTGAAGCGGATATTGGAATGTTGAATATTGAGGAAATTTAGAAATTTTCGTAATTCTGCTCTACCATATCTCCAGAATACAAAAATATCGTCTATATAGCGAAACCAAATTTCAGGTTTCTTTGATACTTTGCATAGGGCTTCTTTCTCCATGAAGATGTTAGCAATTACAGAAGAAATGAGGGAACCCGCTGAAATGAGAGAATCGCTGTCTCCGAAGTTTGTTCATAGAATTGGTTGTTATAGGAGAAATATGTGTTTTTCGAACAGTGTTCGATAAGGGGAATGAGTGGAGCATACTTCATGTGAGAACTTGATTATGTCTAGCGTGTCATTAATTGGGACTTGTGTGAACTATTCTATATCAAAACTCACCAGCACTCTCCAGAAAGTAATCGGATTTTTTGGATTTTCTATACAAAATCCGTCGAGTTAATAATAAATGTGATTCAGTGTTTCCTGTGAGGAATTATAGTCTTTGGACTAAGAAACGTGAGAGGTTATATATTGGTGAATTTATGACGCTAACAATTGGTCTGAGGGGAACATTAGGTTTGTGTATCTTTAAGTAATCCGTATAGTCTTACTGGAAGGGGGTTAGTGGGTTTTATTGTCTTCTTAGTTTCGTCTGGAATATTGCTTTTTTCTATTAGGATCTTAGTATTTTGCATAATAGTCAATTGGATTTTAGTCGAGTCTTCAATATGTCTTATTAGAGAGGAGAGTTTTTATTTTCTTCTTATAGTCTGATGTATTCATGATTACTGTCGTGTTATTTTTGTCTAGTAGTAATACGATAACATCAGTGTCTTTGTTCAGTTCTTGGAGAGCGAGTTATTCTTGTCTAGTTGTTGTTGTCTAGTAATGGAGACTTGGCTTTGGAAAGGATATTGGTTACCTGCCTCCGAATACTATCTGCTTGTTCTGATGGGAGTCGATAGATGGTTAACTCTATTTGATCTCCTTTTTTGGAATCTTATTGGCTATTGCGAGATTCGGGCCTTCGATCAGCGCAGAGATATCATGTGATAGTATCATGTGAGAGATTTCTGTTGGACAAATTTTTGACAGTGTTTAGTAGAGGAAATAAGGAGTTGTTATGTGGACTTAAGTCTTTGAATTTTTATTTCTGTCGCTCCGTGGACTATGCGTGGTTCTGTGCTTGTTCATATGTAATGCGATCTAAACTCTGTCAAATGTTTTGTTATAGTATGGATGAGAGGACTATAATATATAATACATTTAAAAAATAGTCAAATCTAGTCTACCAAAATAAATAATTTTATTTTAAATTGTAAGAAAATATTGACTAAATATTGACCCAAATAAGAAGGGAGGGTGTGCGGCGGGGCCCGACCACGAACCAGTCGTGAAAACTCGTAATTATTTTGCGAAAAAATACCACCTCAGCCAGGAATCGAACCTGGATCTCCTGCTTACCGGGCAGGCATCTTATCCTTTCGACTACCGAGGCATGTGATGATATTTATCGCAAATAACGTGTTTAGAATAACACGTCAACAATACAATGATAC
>NW_011933247.1:163628-176561 GCF_000187915.1 Pogonomyrmex barbatus | reverse complement strand
ATATATATATATATATATATATATATATATATATATATATTACAATATACATATATACATGTATTCTTTCGAATCCCCACGACCGGTACTCCAGAGAGATGATGGTCCTATTCTCTCGATGGATGCAGGTCAGACTGCAGCGGCGACACCCTCCAACGCCATTAATTTATGCCAAAATGCACCTAATTATATAAATATATTTACTTAAATGTATTAATGGTATTATTATCCACAATAATGATTTATAAGAAGTATAATAATATTATATCTAAAAATGTTAATTAAAAAAAATCTTATAACTTTTAAAAATCTTGCGGAAATTTTACGAAAAAATTATAGATTATTATAAATAATTATGATAATAATATAATATTGTAACGAAATAGACGAGACCTCCCCTTCAGTAATGAAAACGGCGTAAAATTGTATTTTTTTTTCTCCGACCGAACATCCGTTCTTTCCATACCAACATCGCGATCTTCCGCGATTCCATCGACTCCCATCAGAACAAGCAGATAGTATTCGGAGGCAGGTAACCAATATCCTTTCCAAAGCCAAGTCTCCATTACTAGACAATAACAACTAGACAAGAAACAACTCGCTCTCCAAGAACTGAACAAAGACACTGATGTTATCGTATTACTACTAGACAAAAGTAACACGACGGTAGTCATGAATACATCAGACTATAAGAAGAAAATAAAAACTCTCCTCTCTAATAAAACATATTGAAGACGAACAATTCGCGTCGAAAAACAGACGCTACAATTAAATTCAAATAAGCGCGAGATTTCATGTAAACAACGCTTGTATCACGCTTGTATAATCCGCGCGTTGGACCCCCATCGCTGGCCACGCTACCGACCGCTTCACCGAACATATCCGCGAAATCGCCGAGCACGTTCAGCGAATCTCGCAAATCTCTTGGCGGAATCATCGCCGGCGACGTCAGTTCCAGAATCCGTTTGGCCGACCTGTACCCGATTCTTCCCGATTTACGGCCGACTCGAGTATATTAACTGACTCCGATGGTTTTTGTCTATTACCGGCAAGACAGCAGAGAAAATGCTGATTTCGATGAATACCCATTTTGATACCTGAAGGCGATCCTAGGGTACTACCTAACAAGCCTAGCAGGAGCTTCTGGTGGATCACTTCCGTCTCCAAAGCACACAAAATTATTCTCACAAGACGCTTCTTAACTTGGCCTCTTAGGCAGGCCTTGTGTGCAACATCCGTCGCTATCGGTGACAAAACAGAAAGCTCCCTGTCTCCGAGCCGCAGCAAAGTTTAAATCCCAATTCCGGCTCGAAAAACCCGTTCCAAATAAGATTTTAATGTGACGATACTTTTGACGGCTATCAGCTGATCGGCAATTGCGTCGAACATCGTGTGCAACGTCAGACACCCCGCGCATCGTCTCACACTGCGCGCCTACAATTGCGACGCGTCGAATTCTTGGAAGAACCGCGAGTAAAAGCCATTGTACGATTCTCAGAATTCGCGAGCATTTTCGGCGAACAATGCTCGAGATTTCGAGAACAGAAATCATTTTTACCGTGTATATAGTATATTGTAAACAGTCAAAACGAAGTTTGTAAAATCCAGTTAGTACAGTAATTTCTATAGTTTAAGAATATACTTGTGGTTCACACAAAATCTTTTCTATTTTATTCTACTGAAACTCTCTCTCTTCTTGTCAATCCGACTGATGCTATTCCGCAAAACCGTGAGACCCGCGAACCGACGTATAACCGTTTTAATATAATTATTACAATTATTATAATTATAATAATTATCATTATTATAATTATTAGATTATAAATATAGATTATTATAAATAGATATTATAGATATTGTGGTGTTGGAGGAGCGTTGTCCACGATATGAAGAATTTTGATGACGGAAATAAGATGTTGGCCGCAGTAGGATTCGAACCTAGGTCCTCAGGTGTATGAGTCTTGAGCGCTACCATGCGGGCCACGGTGCTTTTCGTGTATGTTTTGCTAGGTATTAGTTGTGTGAGCGGGGGACCGCCCACAATATTATAATGTAGATAGATATTATAATATAGATTATTATAAATTATATTATTATTATTTATTTGCGGGTGGTTAGTTCAACGTTATATGAAGGACCGTGCACCAAGGCGGGAAGTATCGGAACAATTCCGGAATAAATTGTAAAAGTATGGTTTATTCATCATGTATACAATCAGCGATCGAAGAGAGCAATATGGTTGTCGTTAGTTTTAGCTATCGAAGTACACTGCGGTTCGCGCACGACACAACGGAAATCTTCTTGCGGAAGCATTCTTGCGGAAACGCGGCAACGACGGAAATCTTCTTATGTGATAAATCGTTTCAAGTCATGGTTTTGGTCGGCCTTTGTGTACACTTCACATGAGGTCACTCCACTTTTACGGCAAATGCGGCAGCGATAATGAATTTTGATTGGAATACGAAAAGGCGATAAAAATGACGACAAAACGGAGAACGCTATTGAACTATGTCTAGATTTCGCAATCTGTATCGATTGGGAGCGATAAACAAACTCGCGCGTGCGCGACGAATGCTCATTGGTCCTAATTTTGAGGATCGTACAGGTAAGCCGCGCCGCGGATTCTACAGAGCATATTGTTGTAGCCCGGATGGATTACAAGATTGAATTTAAGGAAAATCGGGTTCACCGAGCCTAAGGAGTTAGAACTCCGAGCAGGATATTGATAGAAGATTTTCCTGCAAAATACTAGTACTTACTTATTAATTAGCTAGTTTATTAGTTGCGACTTCTTGACAATGTTTCGTATGAATCTCGCTATTATTGATAACGACAAACCGTTACGTAGTACGACTACCCTGTTACTTATTGTGACTGCCCGCTCTCGGCGAGTTAGCAATCGTTTTTATAGTATTTTGCAGTGTCGCGTTTTATCGCGTTATAACTCTAAAATCAGAACATGTATAGTCAAAGCAGCGTGCGTTCTTCGTTCGCGCTTTGCCTAGGAATTTGCAGATTTGCGGGCTTGCATTTCCGGCCGGCATTTCCGTAGCAGAACGGTTGCTATGTCGAGACACGAGAATTATCGTGGTAGCATTATATTCGGGCTACAACATTCCTCTCCCATTGGGAAAGAAAAACGGTAGAACGGAATTTTCTTTTTAATGCATTATAAAAATCTTTTAACGACAATATAATTTATGTTATAATCGTTTAGCTTAAATTTTTAAAATCGCGAACTTTCGTTTCTTCTGACGCCTGAATCTACTGTGCGTAGTTCGGTATTTTTATTTACATTTTTCGCTTCTCTTTTTTTTATAATTATACTTATTGTACTGTTACGTCCAGTGGATTCCACGATTCTTTTCTTTCCAAAAAAAAAAGACGAATAACATAATTTCCTCTATATAAGAATAGCGATTTCTTCTTCTATGAGATACTGAGTTTCAAGAAACAAGGAAAAGATTTGCACTCTATTATAACGATACTTTTAATTTTAAAATACGCAAAGAATTATTATTATTATTACTACTCCTCAAGTTGGAGCTGTCGCAAAATACTGTCATATAGGCACGTGCCAAGCGAAAGAAATATCTAACACAAACATCCCACCCTTATCATCTCAAAGTTCTTGCCACCGTCATTGCCCCTTAACCAAGATTCGGACCCTGATCATTTACATAAATAGGGTCTAAATAATATCATTTATATAAATATTATATAAATAGGCTGTTTCTGGACTGTGGCAACATTATTAAGTATTTTTTCATTAGTGTCATAGCTTCTATCCATTCAATCAATCATTTAAAACTCGAACACTCCGACTCAGTGCACCAAGATTCCAACTTTCTGAAGAAAAGCGAGACTTGTTCTTTTCGAAATAACCGCCCCAGCTAATCAACAGTGAGTTCTACATTTACTAATTATCAATTAATTATAAATTTCAGATTTTTATTTCTTTCCTTTGCTCCATGTCGCTCAAATCTACTTCTTCTTCTCCTTTTCTTTCTCCCTTTAATTAAGTGGTCTGAGCTATGAGCTACAAGGTTCCGGTTGCTTTTCCTTTCTCTTTAATTAACTGCTCTGAGCTATGCGAGGCTCCCGGTTGCTTTCCTTACTCTCTCTTTATTTAACCAGTCTGAGCTATACAAAACTCCTGGTTGATCTTTCCTTTCTCTCCCTCATACGCATTCACACCTCTCTTCATTTATCAATCCTTTTCCTCATAGTGAATCAAATGGAAGTGCCAGCTCCTTAAATTTGACAACGCGATACTAAAAAACGACTCCATCGTCGTCGTTGTTGCGATTGGAATCGACGGAGATATCAAAAAAGTATCAAGAAGTCCAAGCAAACATTAAAAGAATCGATCAGACTGTCAACATTAACTATTTCTGCTTCTGAATCCTCCTTTAACCAATCTTCACCATCGCTTTCTCACTTGTCCATTGAACCAGTTTTACTATCTTCATCTAACTCTGTTCGTCCTTCTGCCTCGATACAACGGCAGTATCAATTAATCGCATCTAATTATTCTCTCGTGCATCCATCCGATGCAGAATACCTTCTCGATTTCTACGCCCTATCCCCAAGTCCTCTCCGAGATGGCGAACCCCTCTTCGAAGATCTAGAAGAAAAAGAATCCCATCCTATTGACCTAACTCCACTTCCCGAGGAACATCAAGAATCCCTCTTTAACCTTCATGTATTAATCTTCAGTTACACCATATATATATTATATTCAATTTGTTATTAAAAATTTTTGTATTTTTGTAATTTTTCCTTTATTTAGTTTATTATTATGTAATCACTAGTTTAAGTTAATCAAAGAATTAATTGTATACAAAGAATTATTTGTATTATTAATTGTATTATCGCGTAAGATTATCATATCAAAGATTGATTCACATATTTACACTCTCCCTCGTAAAAATCCTATCTGATGGCCTCTATATTTATGTAATACCCGCGATATCACACATACATACACACCTACACAAATATTTCTTCCCCTCTTTTATTATGTATACCTTTTTTCGAATTAAAATTAATGTTTAAATTTAAATTTTTATTTTTATTTTCTTTAAAAACCCTCTTTTTTCCCTATCCCATCACATGAGGTCTTTCTCTGGTAATAAGAATTAAGTTTCTTTACCAAAAAATGACCGATGAACGTACGTCTACAGCGAGGCATCAGCCTAGCGTTTCTTTATCGCTAATCCAATACCGAGACATAAACAGTGCGTTCGATTCGAGATCATGTTTCCACGCCTAACTCTCGAGAGAGCAGCCGTTCGTCCTTTCGAGCTCATTCAATTCTCATTCATTTAAATTCTTAATTCTTAATTTCACAATTTACTTTGGGCTAGACGTAACAGTACCTATTACAATTATAATTATTATTATTCCGCTAAAACTAACGGGGTAGGCAAAATGTACGTTTTGGAATACGCTCGTCTTCTCATCTAGTTGCTTATTTAATTCATCTATTATTATACTTAATTTTCTTAATTCTAACTCTGAAGCTGTTCGGACTTGTTTATATAAATTTGCATCTCGCGTCTGTACTTATGTGATAGACGAGAAAATTTCGTTCGCACGTGTAAGTTTGATCGTTTCGTATGCACATTTAGCTCTTGTTCTTCCGGTAATAGATAATGATGAAGGTTTTCTTTGTCTACTGTTAAGAAAGCGTGATTTACCTATATGAATGTTAATATGTTCGCGTGTTTGCGAATCAAGAATCGGTTTTATTAATTTAAATTAATATTAAATAACAATAACATGATCCCCAATTAATAATAAAAGATAATAATTAGAATAAAGAAATAAAACAATGAGAATAGCGCAGTAAACAATGCGCAAATAGCTTAATTCTTCATGAATTTTATTCTTGAATATTCAGACGTTTTGGCTTTAAAGATTGCCATTTTCAGTGATATACCATTAAGAATTGGAAAGCCAAACTCTACCGTGGTACAGCAAATTGTCCGTCGTTCACCTCGGTTACTAAATCGCGTGAGAGAAACAATTGATTTGCGTCAATAATTGAAAAACTTTTTTCCATTAAAAAGTAATATTTTTATATAATAATCTTTCACACTGCGCGTACACTTGGCGACTTTTTTACTTTTTTATAAAAAGTAAGTTTGTTTTGATATTATTATCTTTATTATTTACAGTTTCTTATCCACTTCGACTACACATATACTTTATATATTATATATTATATAAAATATTATAGATAAAATATTATATCGATTTTTAAAATTTAAGAAAGATCAAATGATAAATTTTGCCATAGTAATTTTAATAATTTTAAGAATTAAAGTGAATGCTCTTAAATTGAGTACTTTTTCTTAATATTAATATAATATTCTTATAATATATAATATTCACGTTGAAAGTCTGCTAAACCAAAGCGACACATAGTTGATAATATATAATAATTAATTGAATTTATTTCATATTAAAAGACTTTAGCAATCAAGATCTTGCTTGCCGAGGAAATGCCATATTTCGCGTTGTAATTTGTTAGTTAACATGTACTCGGTCTATATCTATGTATTGTTTATTCGCATGTCGGCTGAAAAAGATGTTTGATTTATCTGAATATTGCGATAAATATTACCATAGTCTTAGTGGTCTAATGGATAAGGTGCCTGCCCGGAAAGCAGGCGATCCAAGTTCGATCCCTAATTGATGATTTTTCGCAATATATATTTCCGGTAGGGGGATAATAAAAGGGATTTTAATCGATATCAATAATATTGATCATTAAATTATTATAGAGCCACTATGTTGAAAGTCTGCTAAACCAAAGCGGCACGTAGTTGATAATATAATTAATTGAATTTATTTCATATTAAAAAACTTTAGCAACCAAGATCCTGTTTGCCGAAGAAATGCCATGTTTCGCGTTGTT
Organism: Pogonomyrmex barbatus; assembly: GCF_000187915.1. Next base: position 169,636 of record NW_011933247.1, on the reverse strand, counting down.
TGTTAGTTAACATGTACTCGGCCTATATCTATATATTATATAATATTCATAGCTTTTGAAGTTAAAATAATAACAATTTTAATAAATTTTAAAAGAAAAAATAGTTTTTATTAATTGTAAAGTTCTTTTAATGTCTACAAGTTATTTAAATTTAATTTATTTATGAATTTATCAATTAATCAAATAGATTTGAATATTTATAATTCGGTAAAAAGTGATTAAAATTTTTAATTAAAATGGCATAAAGAGAACTATAGAAATTTATTACTTTAAAATTTATGTTATTTATATTTAGTGATTTATAATTTTATAATTACTTTAAAATTCTATATTAAATTTAAATACAGATTTAAAGCATAATATTGAAGATATTAAGAAAATTATATAATCTTTAAATATAATCAAATACATAAATGTATCATTAATATTATTAATAGATTAATTTTATATATTTCTAGAAATTTTATATATCTCAATTGAATTATTAACAATAATTTATCTCTAATTTGGTTTTAGTTAAGCTAAATTAATCTAATTTCTTTTGTAGGTCCATAGATCATGAAATAAAAATAAAAATTTTCAAAATAACGGATGAAAAATTTAGAGTTTTATATATATAATTGCTTTATTTATAATTCTTTACGTCTATAGACTGTTAAAATAAGATTTAAAAATATTTTTGGAATTTCAAAGTCACACCTATACTCAAATGTTCGTAATAAATAAACATATATAAATACCGAATATGAAATCCGTATAATTAAAAATAAACATTTTCAAAATGGCGGTAGAAAAATTTTAAAATTAAAGTATAAAATTGCGTTATTTACGATCCTCTAAGTCTGTAGATCATGAAAAGATCTAGAAGTCTGTAGATCATGAAAGAAAATGAAAAATGACCTTGAAAATATTTTTGGAATTTTAAAGTCACACCTATGCTAAAAATCTTAGTTTTAAATGAATATATAAATGCTAAATTTGAAATCCATACGATTAAAAATAAAAATTTCAAAACTGGCAGCTGAAAAATTTTAAAGGAAGAGTTGCGAAAGAGGTGAAAAGATATGCGGAAAAATTGTGGAAGAGTTGCAGAATGGTTGCGGAATAGTTACGAAAGACTTGCAGAAGAATTGCGGAAGAGGTGCAAAGATATGCGGAAATATTATAGAATAGTTGCGGAATGGTTGCAGAAATATGGAAAGATTGTGAAGATACGCGGAAAAATTACGGGAGAATTGTGGAACGATCGCGGAAATATGCGAAAAAGTTGCGGAATGGATGCAGAGATATCCGGAGAGGTTGCGGCAAGAGAGAAAATATGCAGAGAGACTGCTAAATGACCATGAAGTTATATAATATTCAAATTTTGCGCTGAGGACTTCATCGCTGCCGCCGCGTGGCGAAAATTGCAATCGTAGCCCATACGGACGGCAATGATAATAATAATGACGACAATAATAATAATGACGATGTTTCTTGAAAGTAAATTTCTAGAATCGGAATTTGAATTGTAATATCTCGCTCACAGGACACGTAGAAAAAAACTAAAAACACTTTTATTATATAATTTAAACCCAAGCTAGATTGCGCCTATTCAGAACTTGATTGGTTCAGCCGTTATTAAGATCCGATAATCTTGATACTTAGCAACTTACAGACTCGCGTAAAGAGAGTCTTGCGCTCGTGAAGCGCTGACGCTTACATTTGGCGACGAGCCACGACCGTGTCTCTCGATTATTTACAACTATTCTTAAAAATAAAACCCAAGTGATAGAATTTCAAAGTTTAAAAGAATGACCTAATAATTATATATTATAAAGGATTTGATTCTTCATATTAATAATAATATTTTATTAAGCACGTATTTTTCTAATTAATAAAGATTAAAATTTCAAAATAGTTTAAATATTGTACGATATATATATAATTATATTATTCTGCCACGCATTTTGCTGTATATTTTAAATAGAGCGATATATTTTAAACATAGAGCGACTTTAAAATCAAACAGACATACAAAAACTTGACGCGCTCGGGTCACATTAAAACCCATACAAACATTTATTGTACTATATTATACTCTTACTGTACATTAGCATATCTTCTTGCATTAATTATGTAAATATATTTTTTAAAAACCTATACAGACAAATTTCTCAAATATATAAACAAAATATATGTTTTATTGGAAATCTAAAGTTCAAGTTCAGTTTTCGCGCGCTGCTATATAGCATTTTTCCTGATCCGTGTGCCGCCTCATGGGCGTGTTTTTTTTGTATCTCCTCTTTTACCTGCTCATGCATCGCTCACCATGTGTAACAGACTCTTGTATAACTTCGTTTATATTCATTAGACTTCAATATATTGTCGCGCTTTCGCGGCGATCACTCGCACAGCACTCACTCACGCGACACGCGGAAATAAATAGGCCATTTATAAAGAACGAATTTTAATAAGCACAACTAATTACACAGCTCAAATTCCGATTCTAGCTCATGATACAATCTCGCGCTCGCAATCCGCTCGCGCATCACCTCTTAAAACCGTCTCTCATGAATCTTCGTCGAATCTCAAATCAATAAATCCATAAACAATGGCGCGTTTGCAAGGAACGATCTTCTCATCATTACTCGGGGACTAAAAACGAGCGGATCACTGCTCGGCTACAACAATATATTGTATACTTTTTCACTATAGTAATCAAGTGGTTCTATTATTTTTCCACTTCCTAACTCTTAATATTAACAGGTTATAGGCTCAACATACGAGTTGATAATATAGTTGATTGTCTTTGAGGTTAAGTTGAGCACACATTAAGAAAGAAGAATAATGGCTGTGGCAAACGCGATGAGCACCACCGCATCGAACGATTGACAAAAAACAATTATGATACCTAGAGTGTTCAAGTACAAGCTCTGTTAATTAAGAACGATGCATGGGGATATGTGAGCGGCAGAAAAGCGAAGCTAGAACCGGTAGTAGGTAACGAGGCGCAAACAGCTGCACAATCAAATGACGAAAAAGTGAGGTCTGATTTAATTCTGGCCATTAGTCCTTTGGAACTTAAACAAGTGCGTGAGTGTCAAATGTCACAAGAGCTGTGGCTTAAACTTGAGTTGATTTATGCATCAAAGAGACCGGCGAGAAAAGCTACGTTGCTTAAATAATTGACATTGTAGCGTATGCAGGAAGGCGAGGACATTCGTGAACACATGATAAAATTTTTTGATGCGGTCGATATGCTTGGTAATATGGATGTAAATATTAATGATAATCTCTTGTTAATTATGCTTTTATATAGTTTGCCGGCGAGTTATAAAAACTTCCGGTGTGCCATTGAGACGCGTGACGTGTTATCAAAGGCAGAGATTCTTAAAGTAAAAATCCTAGAAGAGGATAGCGCAAGGAAACAATCGACTGTCTTGAAACAAGGAGCAATGTTTGCAGGTCGATACAATAGAAAGAAATTCGCTAAGCAATATATAAAGAATAGCAAAAAGACTGAAAATTGGTCGAATCAGGAACCATCTAAATTACAATGTTTTAAATGCTGTAAATTTGGATACAAGAGGTTTAAATATAAGGGCAAAATTGAAACTGTCCAAGAATCAAAGTCTGCAATGAATGAGATGAAGATCGATAACTGTTTTGTTATATTTAACAAGCAGGTCGGCGAAAAAGTTCAGGCATAGTATATACGGGTCGCAAAAAGGATGAGGTTGATTATTCGAAATTGTAGACACTTGATGAGCGGTTGTATATCACATTTATGTGGCGACAAGAGCAAATTTGAATATTCATATGCACCTGTTCAAGAAAAAATAAACTTAGCAAATCATGGGTCCACAAAAGTTGAAGGTGAAGGACTGTACAATTTCTTGTAGCAAACGGGAGATAGAAGGTTAGTAGAGTTTTAAGAAATTTTATATGTATCAGATCTTAGAACTAATCTAATTTTAGTGACCAAAATCACGTGATCATGTGATTACATTCCGAGACACTGCGGTTGTAACTAATCTGAAAGGCGAAGTCAAGCAGATCACAAAAGTGATTTAATGTACTAATATTTATATTATGCTCGGGAAGGTATCGAATTTGCATCCATTGTTAGTCACAGCTGCGACATTGACTTGTCGCATTGGCACAAACGCAAAGGTCATTTAAATGCCAGTGACCTGATTAGACTAGTGGAAGATGACTCAATACCAGAGGTAAAAGTTAAGGCTGTTAATGAATTACTGACGTATGATATTTGCCTAAAAGGAAAGATGATTGAGTCACCAATTGCCAAAGGGATGAAGCCTTGTACTGAGAAGTTAAAAATATATATTCGGATGTCGTGGGTTCAAGTCATTAGGTGAAGTAAATTTTTTTGTTACTTTCATCGATGATAGTACAAGATGGTGCGAAATTTATGTGTTGAAAAATAAAAGTGAAGTCCTAGATAATTTCAAAGCATATAAAAATTTGTTGAGAAACAGACTGGTGCACATATTAAACACTTCAAATGGACAATGGTTAAAAGTACTGTAATACAGCATTCAATCAGTTTCTGGAGGCAAAAAAACATACAAAGGAGACTTTCGGTTCCTCATATCAGCAAAATGTGGTGGAAAGGATGAATCGTACCATTCTGGACATGGCCAGATATATGTTGCTGCAATCTGATTTATCAATAGCGTTTTAAGCAGAGACTGTAGTAACAGCCTGTCATGTGAGAAATCATTGTCCGACCAGTAGTCTAAGTGAAATCTCTACGAGAAATGGAAAATCTGTGAGACTAGATTATCTCAGAGTTTTGGATCAAACGCTTATGTACTTGTTAAAATTCCAGAGAAGGACAAGTTTGTAGCATGCTCCAAAGAGAGCGTATTCGTTGGTTATCCGAGAGAGTAAAAAAGTTATCGTATTTGGATTCCGAATGAAAAGAAGGTATTGATCGCACGTGATGTTAAATTCCTCGAAAAATCCATTAATAATAGAAACCAATTAGACTAAGAAGAAGAGTTAACGACATCCAGTGATGATCTCCAAGAGTCATTAATATAGAACACGACGCCATTCATAACAGAAATAGGGCCAAACATTATGAGCGAAGACAATGAGCCTTGTCAATCGGAAATATTAAGTAAGCAGCAAAAAGCTCCGGAACGACTATGAAAATTGAAGACAGATACACAAGGTCGTCCAAAGAAGGTATATAATATCAGAAAGGACGAGATAACTCCCTCGCATCAGTTAAATAAGATAGAGGTAGAAAATAACTCCTTTGCAGGGGAAACATTTGGATAGAGAATAACTTGACATGGTCGGAAAGGAGGTCAAGATGGAGATTCAAGGAGGTAATAATTGCAGAGGAGAAAAGAGGTGCGAGGATATGGATGGGAAATAATAGGGTGATTAATGGCGAATGGTGATTCTGGGACGAGAAGGAGAAGATGCTAATAGATAGGATAGGAGGAGAAGTGATGAGGAGGGGAGGATTTCAAGGGAAGAAGGAGGGAGGACGCAGTAGAGAAGAGATGGACAGAAAGGAGAAGAGTCTGAAAGAGGGAGGGGCAGCATGGGAGGAAGGTGGAAGGGAGGATGTAAAGGAGAAGATTGCGAGGAAGGGGGAATTGCTGGGGAATAGCGAAGGAAATAGGAGCTGAAGCAGTATGTAAGTATTACATTCTAGAATGTTGCGGGATTGAGGAATAAGGATGGGGATTTTTGGAAAGGAATAGCAGAATGGGGTGTGGTGACTTTGATGGAGATATGGATGGAGGAGAAGGGATGGGAAAAAGTGAAAGGGAGGTTGCCGAAAGGGTTTAGGTGGGAAGTGCAGTTGGCAAAAAGGAGAAACAGAAAGGGAAGAGCGATGGAAGGAATGATGATGGGAGTGAGGAGGGGAATCGAGATTGTGGAAGAGGAGAGGATGGAGGTGGAGGGAATGATGATGAAGATGATAAAAATTAGGGGGGAGAGGAATGGAGAATTGCAGTACGTAAACGGGGAAGTTGAGTTCC
>NW_011933247.1:130183-150946 GCF_000187915.1 Pogonomyrmex barbatus | reverse complement strand
ACGTACCGTAACGTAAGTAGTTATTATATATATATATATATATATATATATATATATATCGTACAAAGTTTAGTTCTTCGAACGATATGCGCGTTGTATGATACGTCATTTCCTGCTGTAATAGTAACAAAAGCTGCGATAAATGCTTGTCGTATTTCTTCTTCCGTATCGTTACGGCTATGCATCACTTTTTGTGTAGCTCCATAAAAAGAAATCTAATACATTTAAATCAGGCGACCGTGGCGGCTAAGTGATAGGGTCCCCTCAATCTATCCTATTCACCTATCTTGATAATGCGCATTTAATAAATGGCGAACATTTTTTCGAAAATGTGCTCCATCATGCTGAAAAATCAGCTGTGTTCGCGTATGAAGAAATATATTTTCGAGGAGCACAGGTAGCCGATTTTCTACAAAATCTCCATAATTTTCATCATTTAAACGTGGGAGAAAATATGGACCAATCTGAAAATCGTTGACGCAAATATTTACATTTAGCAATGCGAAAAGAAAATTACGTAAAAAATTTTTACGATTAACATTCACTATTTGGTTCGCGATCATTCCTACTCACACATTGATGGACCATCTATTGAAACGCGCCTGCACGAACAACATAAGGATTTTCCTCATCCCAATACAAAAAAATTAGGTGCATTGAAAATATCATTTGGTGTAAATGTAGCTTCGTTGGTTCATAAAATAAAGTCAGGAAAAGGAATTTTGCGCAAGAAATGCATATATTATATTTTATTAATAATTATATCCTAAAAATATCGTAAAAATAAAAGTCAATGGCAATACCTTCACAAAAATAGATTCGTTGTTGTGCATCTCTTGCAGTAATTATTAAAATAAATTTTCTAAATATTTTTCAAATTTAAGCCAGAATTGAGGCATACATTTTTTTGTATTATTTGAAAAACAGTTTTATTCTTTTTTTTAATTTCTGCTATGCTGTGTAATATTTTATGTTGTATATTTTATGTTGTTATATTTTTACATTATAATTTAGAAATAATTCTGCATTTTTGTAAGAATGTATATGGATTAATTATATTTCTAAATTTTGTACATAAGTTTTATACATAAACAATTAAAATATTTTTCTTAGTTTACGAACTTTTTCTTCAAAATTAATTTTACAAATATATCATTAACAGAAAATTCACCACATCATTGTGGCTTTGCTAATAAATTATTTTTTAATTAATTGAGCAAACATTTATCAATATTTTACAAAGATCAAAATGATTGACAAACATTTAACAGGAAAGAAAATTAATTTTTTTGAAACTTTATTTTTACATTCAATACTTGATTCACGATTTTCCTTGTCCATTTATTGATGATCATCGATGTTGAAACGCATCTGATATCTGATAGTTTCTTGTTAATGCAATTGTTATTTAATGCAATTGTTTCTGCTTGGATCCGCGAATGTGATGTACACTGCATGTCATTGTCTTATCGCATGGTCTTCAGTGACAATTATTTTCAACAATGAGATTTACACCGCAGGAATATAGTGACATGATAATTACCTACGGGAAAGCGGAAGAAAATGCACAAATCACGGAACGCGAAGAGATTTCCCAAGCGTGCGCGACACTAAATTTTCCGTGCTGTTCAACGGTTATGAGAAACGGGATGTTTAGTGCACAATCAAGAAGCTATTTGTCTACCAGTGCGTTATCATGTCCGAGATAAAGAAGAAATTCTTCAGGTGATTTATGAAGATCCTAGTAGCAGTGTGCGTCGTTTGGCATACGATTCTGTCACGCAGCACGGTATATCGCATTTTACGGATAAATGGATTGCGTCCGTACCATTATTGACGTGTGCAACAGAAATTGCCAGGAGACAACAACGCGTCTATTTTTGTGAAGGTATAATCGACTTTTTATTTTTGCGATATTTTTAGAATATAATTACCGTCAATAAAATATAAAATATGCATAGGCTTTCTTGCGCAGTGTCGGCAAGATGTATCCTTTCCCGATTTTATTTTATGGACCGACAAAGCTACATTTACACCAAATGGTGTTTTCAATGTAAAACGTAATTTTTTGTGTTGGGATGAGGAAAATCCTTATGTTGTTCGTGTAGCGCGTTTCAGTATAGATAGTCCATCAATGTGTAGGCAGCAATGATCGCGAACCAAGTAGTAATCATAAACTGTTCATCATAAAAATTTTTTACGTAATTTTCTTTTCACTGCTAAATGTAAATATTTATGTCAACGATTTTCAGATTGATCCATATTTCCTCCCGCCGCGTTTAAATGGCAAAAATTATGGAGATTTTTTTAGAAAATCAACTACCTGTGCTCCTCGAAAATATATCTCTTCATACGCAGGCACAACTGATTTTTCAACATGACGGAGCACATTTTCGAAGAAATGTTTGCCATTTATTAAATGCGCATTATCCAGATAAGGGATAGGTCGAGGTGATCCTATCACTTGGCCATCACGATCGCTCGATTTAAATGTATTAGATTTCTTTTTATGAGTAACATAAAAAGAAATCTAAATACTCTACATAAAAAATAAGGTGGAGCATAGCCGTAATTGTACGGAAGCTGAAGTATGACAAGAAATGGCGTACCATGCAACGCGTAATATCGTTCGAAGGGTTGAACTTTGTATATAAGAAGAAGGACGACACTTCGACGAAACAGTTTTTGTATTAAAAAGTAAGAATGGATTAGGCCTATTGGGGATGCCTATAAAAAGAACGCACCATGCTATCTACCGCAAGGTGGTATGGAAATGCGACCTGTCATTTTCTTGCTATGGAAAGAGCGAAAAAAATAATTTTTTGATGCGCGATCATTTATACTGCGTCACATATCGCTTGTTATTCATAAATTTACGCATGCACACATACGTACGTATGTAGATGAAAGCATAGCCATAGCTGTTTGTAATCAACAACTCTCACGCGTGCCTAGCGACGACGAACGCGCGCCTCACTGGGCGATTCTGTCTCACCGCGCGCTTGTAATTTCATTATTTTCATAAATTAATAACTCGTTAACTATTGCAAAAATCACAAAATAGTACAGGACTTTTCGACTCAGTTTAGTCTCCTCTACCTGCATATGGCCGCTTTTTTGGCCATTTTTTGGGGATACCCTGTATATATACATATATGTAAGTATATTTGAGACTTAATTTTTTTGCCGCGTCATATTAACTTTTTAAAAAAGGGTAAAAAAGGGTGTCAAGTAAAGAGACATACGTGCTTTACGAGCGGAGATATTGCTGCACAAAGTCCGATTCATAAATTTTTACTTTAAGAAACGATGTCATTATTATTTATATAAAAAATTTGATATCAATAACTGACGCCGAGTTATTTCTTACTATAAAAATTGCGTACTATAAAAAACATCTTAGTCTACTAAACCCAAGTGATATGTATATAAAATATTTTTATGTAAAATCACCTGGGCCGTACTGCTCAAGAGCAAGATCGAAAACGAGAGAGCTAACGCTATCGCTCAGATAATTCGAGAGAGCGCAAGATGTCCGAGAAGCACACGGATATAGAGAAGGAGTTTTACAATGTCAATATACAGAAATTGTTGAAAAAATGTAATATTAATCATTATTGTTGAAGGCATCGATTGTCGAACGGTTCAATCGCACGCTTAAGAACGACATATGGAAAATGTTTATGCTCAACGATACTTACAAATAGATCGACGCGCTACCACGTCTTGTGTCAGATAACAACGTGCGCAAGCATCGCACTATTGATATGCGACCCGTAACTACCGCGATCGCCAAAAGACTCTTGGACATGATGTGCAGCGTGATAAAGATCGCAAGTCCGGCAAAATTCAATATAGACGATTCAATGTATGCATGAGCAAGTATAAGACAGTTTTCGAAAAAAATTACACGCCAAATTGGACCACCGAGGTGTTTAAGATTGTTAAAGTGCAGCGTTTTAATCCCGTAACCTATCTGCTCGAGGACTATCGCGGAAAATCTAGTGCTGGAGCATTCTATGAGCACGAGTTACATCGCGCGATTTATCCGGACAGGTATCTCGTGGCAAAAGTACTGCGCAGGAAAGGAGACAAGGTTTACGTTGTAACGGAGCGCATCCCTCCGCTCCGTTCCTCCTCCGGTTTTCGCCCGACCGATCATCCGTCGGGGACTGCCGAACAACAGGCGGAATGCGGCAGTGGCCGCAAGAGGCATTTATGCCTCCCTTTTTTAATCATTATCAATTCGCGAACTCCGAAGCGTCGGAGAATACCACGAAAATATGTCTGTTTTCGTGGTATTTCCTCGCACCGCGCCACGCGTCGCGCCACCAAGCGCTAGCGCACCCCGCGCCGCACCATACCACCGAGCGTAAATGCGTCCCGCGCTGCACCGACGCCGCGCCACGACCGCGTCTACAAGCGCGTGACCATCCCCGCACCGCACCGTTACCTTCCCACCGAATTCCTTCCCTACTCTTAAACATCCTCCGCTCCTATTCCTTATAATTCCCAAAAAACCAATTATATCCGATCCTTTTTTTCCGCTCCTGGGGAGAGGGATGCTAACTCCGAGATTGACCAATCCGACCGATCCGACCGAAAATATCGAGGTCAATCTCGGGTATAAAAAGGCATCGCTCTCCATAGGAAATCACTCTTGTTAATCGCTCGTTTTCCAAGAGCACGTCTCAAGGAAGCGAGCATCCGAAGCCGGTAGAAAGCCTGAGTTTTGTTGGGGCCCTCCCCAACATGCCAAATTCGCTTGGCCTGGCCGAAAGCCGTATCTCCGAATCTCTCACGGCAAGCCAAGAACTGCTGGGGTCTCCCCAGCGTGTGGATTTCGGTCGATCTGACTCCGCCGTTCCCGAGATTTCTCCGCCGGGTATCGGAGTTCTCCCCGATACCACCGTTCCTTTCCGAGCACCGGGGTACGCCCTGGTCGGCCGAGTACACTCGGCACCGACGCCTCTTTCTCCGCACACAGCTGGGGCCCTCCCCGGCTGGCCGAGTTCACTCGGCACTCACTGAGACAGACGAGGGGTACACCCCCCGTCAGCCGAGCCCTCTCGGCAGGGAACGGGCCCACCCGTTCTCCGATCTAAACGATCAAACGCCCTCGCGAATACGTCACCCTCGCGACAGCGCTTTAACATCACCGGCGATTTAAAGATCCACAGCGAGCACATGCGACACCGCCGCCGCCGCGCGCGCCCCGCGCCACCGAACTTCGCGCAGCGAACAGTATCGCGTCGACCACCGAAGCGATATCGCATTTGTACACTCAACCATACGCGTGCCGATCACCGTCTCGCCCGTCCACAGCCATTCGCGAAGATCGGTGCATTCCAACGCACCATTCCCTATCGTTCTGTGAATAAATCATTGTTGCAATACACATCTAACAACAATAAGCGAATTTCGTCAACGTCCTCGCTTCCTCCTCCTGATAACCGACTGACCGCTCTCCGCGCGGGAAAGCGAGACCGTTTTATGGCGCCCGAACAGGGACCGGAAGATAACAAGACCGCGGAGACAGGAAACAAGAACGAAATGGCCGATGATAGGCTAGACCGATTAACGAAGGCCGAGCTGCAAGAACAGCTCGGACAAATCCATCAAAATACCGCCGGACCCATAGAAGCGCTACGACAGCGCATACGCAGATGCGCGTGCGACATCTCTCGAACCCGGGAACATCTCTCAAACCACCCGCGTTGACATCCGTAGCTTCACCCGTATATTCCGTGTCCCCCGAATTTCCGATCCGTATACCTGAGTTGCCACGGCCGGCCGAAATCATGGGTCAGATGCGTAAGTGGGGCTGTTTCTTCGACGGACGCGATCCGATCGGGTTTCTGGAGCGAATAGAGGAACTTGGCGAAACGTGCGGCTTTACCAAACAACAATTATTAACCGGTATACCCGCATTGTTACGGGGAGACGCGATGTTGTGGCACCGGAACAATCGCCAATACTGGCCCGCGTGGGAAACGTTCCGGCAAAACTTCGTCGCACAGTTTTGCCCGCAACCGGAAAAGACCGCCGCACTACGTGAGATCTACTCCCGCACCCAGAAGCCTGGTGAAACGTATGCACAGTACGCCACAGCCCTACAAACACTCATGCGTCGCGCGGGGAATTTCGGGGAGCGGGCGCAGACCGATCTGCTATTCGCCAATCTCCACCCGGATTACAAGATTTACATCCGTCAGGAGGATGCCACGAACCCCCGCGTCCTGCAGACTCGGGCGACCGAATACGAAGGAATTCAGAAGCAGCGACAAATGTTACGAACCACCGAACATCGGGGGGATATCACCGCGAAAGCTAGCCGCACGGCCGCGACCACATATAATCCCCGCGATCATTGTTGGCGATACCGACAACGCGGACATACACGCTTCGAATGCCGGCGACCACCCGTCCGATTCTGCTCTCAATGCGGAAAAGAGAGGGAAATTCACCCGCGATTGCCACCCGCCGGGAAACGCCAGCAGGATCGAGAATATCGCCGCCGCGTCTCGATCCCAATAAGCTACACTCCGCAGCCGCACCTGACCATCCATGTGCGCAATTAACCGATCAAGGCGATGATCGACACCGGATCAGAACTATCGTTCATCGACCAAAAAACCGCGCGTTCTCTAAAACAACTCCGCTTCATGCCGACCGCCGAACACAGTCAGGTGCGGCTCGCGGACGGGACGCAGGTCAGCACCACAGGCACTATTCGCGTACCTTTAAACCTATCTCATCGCATCACATGGCACACATTCTGCATCCTGCCGCAACTCGACAACGCCATGATTATCGGGATGGACGTATGGGCAGAATCGGGAATTGTCTTGCGACTACTGCCGCCGTACTCACATAGATATGAAACAACGTCGACCAAGCAGAGTTGTCCGATCTCTGAGGATAAACAACTCCGAGTGTTTCTCGAGGAGGAACTAAGGAAATTTGACCACGTCCGCGGACCGACCGAATTAACCAAACACCGCATTAAACTCATCAATCCCGCGCCGATCAAACAGAGATACCGACCGTGGAACTCGACAATGCAGGCGATCATTGACGCGGAGATCGACCAAATGCTGCAGGACGGCATAATTGAACCGTCAACAAGTGCGTGGAGCTCTCCGATCGTCATGATCCGGAAAAAAGCGGAAAAAACTGATTCTGTATTGATTTTCGCAAGGTAAATTCCGTTACCGAACGCGACGCCTATCCGTTGCCACAGATTTCCGCCACACTGGATAAACTGCGCGGACCTGTCTATCATCAACCTAAGAACAGTTACTGGCAGGTATCCCTCACTCCCAGCAGCAGACCGATCACCGCATTTACCGTGCCGTGCATGGTAAAGATCGAGAGCTAATGCACTTCCGAGTCATGCCATTCGGCCCCGGCAACTTTCCAGCGACTGCTCGACCACGTAATCGGGCCCGAATTAGAGCCCCACGCGTTTGCCTATCTGGACGATATCATCGTTGCTAGCCGGACATTTGCCGAATACCTGCATCATTTGCGCGAAGTCTTCCGCCGACTGCGCGCAGCCCGACTTCGCATAAATCGCGATAAGTGTCGATTCTGCGTACCGGAGTTACGTTCTCGGACATATCGTGAATCGCAACGGGATAAAAACCGACCCCGAAAAAACTACCGCGATCGCCGACTGGCCCATCCCGCAGACCGTAAAACACATCCGACAGTTTCTCGGGGTGGCCTCCTGGTACCGGCGGTTCATCCAGGATTTTGCCACCGTCGCCGCACCACTAATCGCGCTGACACGGAAAAACACGCGATGGAAATGGGGGAGGAGGAAGAAGGCGCCTTTGACGCGTTGAAGAATAACCTAATGACCGCCCCAGTGCTGGCCTGCCCCGATTTCGAACGGTCGTTCACCCTTCAAACCGATGCAAGTACCATCGGGGGGTTGTACTCACGCAGTATTTTCCGGAGGGGGAACGCGCCATCGCGTACGCGAGTCGGATGCTAAACGGCGCCGAAAAAAATTACAGCGCGACCGAACTACAGTTCGCCGTCGTCTGAGGGATTCGGAAGATGCGCGGGTATCTTGAGGGTTACCGCTTCACGGTAATCACCGATCATCAAGTTCTGAAATGGTTGCAGCAATTCGAATCACCGTCCGGCCGGCTGGGACGGTGGATGTTCGAGCTACAACAATACACGTTTGAAATTCGATACCGGAAGGGCGCATTGAACCGGGTCGCCGACGCTTTATCTCGTCAACCCGCCGTCTCCGCCATGTCACACCCCCGCTGCCAGTGGTACCGCCACACGTGGGACCGAGTGACGTGCGATCCCGACCGTTTTCCGGATTTCACAATCCGCGACAGACGGTTATACCGCCATGTACTCCACGCATCAGACTTCCACGACGTACCATGCGAAACGCAGTGGAAGGAGTGCGTGCCGACCGGAAAGCGGCGAGACATTCTACGCCGATTCCACGACGCCCCGACCGCCGGACACCTAGGGGTGGCCAAGACCATCACTCGCATTGCGTGCCATTGCTACTGGCCGGAGATGTACCGCGATATCGCGCGGTACGTGCGCTCATGTGAGAGCTATCTCGCGTACAAAGTACCGACCCGACACCCGCCCGGAATTATGCATGCAACCGCTCGACCGCCCGTGGCAACAAATGACGCTTGACTTAATCGAGTCCTTACCGCGCTCTCTCCGCGGACACACGTGGGTCCTCAATATACAGGACCGTTTTACGAAGTGGCTCGAGATTTGGCCCCTCCGCCGCGCCACCGCCGAATCCATCGCGAGAACCATCGCGGAAGCGATCATATTTCGACACGGCTGCCCGACCGAGATGTTAAGCGACAACGGCATACAATTCAAGGTGAAAGAAGTCGAGCGACTCCTCAGCGCTTTTGGAATCAAGCCCCGCTTACGCCCCCCGCTGCAACCCGACCGAACGGATAAACCGGACCATCAAGACCATGATCGCATAGTATGTGGGGCGCAATCAAAAGACGTGGGATGAAACGTTGCCCGAATTACAGTTCGCGTTTAACACCGCATCGAATGACGCCACCGGGTATTCACCGGCATACTTAAATCTCGGTCGGGAACCGTGCTTGTTTGTCCGGGCAAACCAATCCACCGTCGGCCAGAAGAAACCCGACGCCTTACGTCAGCGACTCGAAGAGCGCGTATGAGCTCGTCCGCATTGACCTGGCACGAGTCTTCCAACAGTAGGCGCGGAATTATGACCTAAGGCGACGGGACTGGCGACCAGAGCTCGGAGAGTAGGTGTGGAAGCGCGATCACTCTCTCTCCAGTAAGCGCGACGCATTTAATGCGAAACTCGCGCCCCGATACATCGAGCCTCTGGAGGTGAAGGCAGCCATTTCCCCCATAACGATTTACGGAGTAAACGAGGGAAATGGCATCGGCATGTTTACCTCCAGGATTTGAAACCGTCGCCCGGCAAGACCGAATCCGACAGCGCCGCCGAAACGTCAAACGCCGACAACGACCCGACTGACGCCGACAACCAACCGACCGACGCCGACACGACGCCGACTGTCACCACCATCGACGAGCCCCCGGCAATCGCACCAAAGAGAAGGGGCAACCGCGTGACGTCAACAAAAAACAACAACGAGGTCCTGGACGTCCGCGGGAAAATTCGAGCCAAAGTATAAACATGTAACTGCCGAAAATTAATAAAAGTAGGGGAAAATTCGCGATCGCTGGCGACAAAGAACGATCCCGCTTAATTCACTGCGAACCACCGATATGGAGAGTCGAGTGGACATAGTAGATGAGATCAACGCCTTCTTAGAGGAACGCCCGCCGCCATACGATCCGACGCGACCGGGACTCGAGAAGCTCTACCTCGATCTATTCGGATCAGACTCCGATACCGGAACCGAGCCAGCGTCGAACCACCGACGCGCCGCGGCCCACAATATCACGGCCAGGAAAATCATGCCGAAGGTCGGCACGAGCATCCAGTGCTCGGATGCGGCCCAACGACGAAAAGCCATCTGGCTCACGGAAGCGCCACCGCCACCGTCGAAACGAGGTCGCCGATCGACCGAGGGATACATGGTTCGCCCTACCATCGGCAAAACTATCTCGGTGGCTACAAACATGCCACCGATCGCTAAGCCACGCATGGTAGATGTAGCCACTCAGACCAGCGCCGAGCAGACTACGCCGCCACGACCCAATCCAACCCGCCGGCCCGATACGGCCTCCGCCGATCCCGGTTGAAGTCTGGCCGGGAATGATCATACCGATACCGCATTTCGCGGTACACCGCAAAAACCGAAAATACCGAGCCGAGATACAGGGAGAGAAGTACGTCCTGCGTTTTAACGCAAACGGGATCCAGCCGACCAACATAAGCCACTTGTTTCTGGCTTGCGACGGAGGGAGGAAATGTAACGGAGCGCATCCCTCCGCTCCTCCAATTTTCCCCCGACCGACCATCCATCGGAGACCGCCGAACAACAGGAGAATCATCGGAGAATACCACGAAAATATGTCTGTTTTCATGGTATTTCCTCGCATCGCGCCACGCATCGCGCCACCAAGCGCTAGCGCACCTCGCGCCGCACCACGCACCGTACCACCGCGCAGCGTAAATGCGTCCCGCGCCGCACCGACGCTGCGCCACGACCGCATCTACAAGCGCGTGATCACCCCCGCACCGCACCGTTACCTTCCCACCGAATTCCTTCTCTATTCTTAAACATCCCCCGCTCCTATTCCTTATAATCCCCAAAAAACCAATTATATCCGATCCTTTTTTTCCGCTCTTGGGGAGAGGGATGCTAACCCCGAGATTGACCAATCTGACCGATCTGATCGAAAATATCGAAGTCGATCTCGGGTATAAAAAGACATCGCTCTTCACAGGAAATCACTCCTGTTCCTCGCTTGTTTTCCGAGAGCACATCTCAAGGAAGCGAGCATCCGAAGCCGGTAGAAAGCCTGAGTTTTGTTGGGGCCCTCCCCAAGTTCGCTTGGCCTGGCCGAAAGCCGTATCTCTGAATCTCTCACGGCAAGCCGAGAGCTGCTGGGGTCTCCCCAGCGCGTCGAGTTCGCTCGATCCGACTCCGCCGTTCCCGAGATTTCTCCGCCGGGTATCGGGGTTCTCCTCGATATCCGTTCCTTTCCGAGCATCGGGGTACGCCCTGGTCGGCCGAGTACACTCGGCACCGACGCCTCTTTCTCCGCACAGAGCTGAGACCCTCCTCGG
Source organism: Pogonomyrmex barbatus (assembly GCF_000187915.1). The sequence goes on along the minus strand of NW_011933247.1, from coordinate 139,692 downwards.
CTGGCCGAGTTCACTCGACACTCACTGAGACAGACGAGGGGTACACCTCCCGTCAGTCGAGCTCTCTCGGCAGGGAACGGGCTCAACCGTTCTCCGATCTAAACGATCAAACGCTCTCGCGAATACGTTACCCTCGCGACAGCGCTTTAACATCACCGGCGATTTGAAGATCCACGGCGAGCACGTGCGACACCGCCGCCGCCGCGCGCGCTCCGTGCCACCGAACTTCGCGCAGCAAACAGTATCGCGTCGACCGCCGAAGCGATATCGCATTTGTACACCCAACCATACGCGCGCCGATCGCCATCTCGCCCATCCACGGCCATTCGCGAAGATCGGTGCATTCCAACGCACCGTTCCCTATCATTCTGTGAATAAATCATTGTTGCAATACACGTCTAACAACAATTAGCGAATTTCTGTCTTCAACATTCTCGCTTCCTCCTCCTGGTAACCGACTGACCGCTCGCCGCGCGGGAAAGCGAGACCGTTTTAACATCAAGTGGCTAGGATTCGATAGATCACATAATTCTTAGATACACAAAACCATGTGATTTAATTCATTTTTATTGTAAACAAATAAAAATATATATATATAAATGTATACAAGGAGTTTTATTATTTTTTCTTTCATTACATTTTCATAAAAAACTATACATGTAGTAACTACGATGAAACTTATGATAATATATATAATGTATAAAACTATATAAAATACGTACATACATATGTACATACATACATATACGTACATACGTACATACGTTCATACATACATACGTCCATACGTCCATACGTCCATACGTCCATACGTCCATACGTCCATACGTCCATACGTCCATACGTTCATACGTTCATACGTCCATACGTCCATACGTCCATACGTCCATACGTCCATACGTCCATACGTCCATACGTCCATACGTCCATACGTCCATACGTCCATACGTCCATACGTCCATACTTACATACGTATATACGTACACACACGCACGCACGCACGCACGCACGCACGCATATATCATATATATATATATTGTTGTGACCAAGCGGTGGTCCGCTCGTTTTTGGCCCCCGAGTAATGTTGAAAAGATCGTTCCTTGCCAACGCATTGTTGTTTATGGACTATTGATTTATTGATTGAAGAGGTTCGACTGACATTCGTGAGAGACAATTTTGAGAGATTTTGGAATTGTAAAACGAGCTGTGTAAATTGTTGAGCTTATTAAAGTTCGTTCTTTATATACGGCCTCTATTTATTTACGTGTGTCGCGTGATAGAGTGTTGTGTGAGTAACTGCCGTGAAAGCGCGACAATATATATAAATATAAAAAATATATACATTATATATACATATATATTACAAATGTAATATATATGTCCCCAGCCAATGCCCCCCAGCAACGTCTCCGTCGAATCTGGTATGATGTATTGCTTGTCATCATACGGACTCAGAGCAATTTTCGTATACTTTGTGCAACTTTGATTTTATATACGACTGACGACGAATCATTTCGATCTCTTCACTCAAACACCGCGTGTAATTATCAAAGGTCATTATTCGCGCTACGACGTTACTCTTTACACCCTTCGCCTTTTTGGTGTCCTTTTTACCATTCAATCTTCACCGCGTACATCTTTGCTCTGAGTCTGACGAATTCCATCATTATCGTACCGTTATTCTCGTCCTTCATTACGCTAGGTACTTTTTTATTCGCGAGAGGCATAACATACGTGTTGTTCGTCGAATAATTACTTGTGTCGAATCTAGCGATATCGCGTTTCATCGTCTCGTAAATATCGTCGCACTCGATATGGTGAGATTATCTGTGTCGGTGTACATAATCTTTTGTCGCGATACAACGGTAACATATACTCGTGATGAAATTCGTACAAGCAGATTTTTGATATGTCGAGTATACACATACCCACATAAATCGAATGTTGAATTTCATTTCGAATTTATGCAGTTCGACGACGATTAAATTTTCCGCAAAGACACTGCGGCTGTGGAAATTTGATTTCGCAATCATTGTCTCCGCGCCGTACCATCCCATTTCGTTACTAGTTTTACATCGATGTGATTTTGAACATTTTCCATCATTTTGCCGAATACCGCGTTGTTCATCAATTTATACAAGTTTTTTTCAAAATCGTTTTTCGTGCACGTTCTAAGCTGCGTATTAAGTTTGATGTAATCATAAAGTCAGACGAATTAACCGAATTGTAGTACGCGGTGTATCTTTACGATACGAAGACCGTGGCTCATGCACTGCTGCAGATAGCGGGATAGTGGATGACGTACCGCTTTTTATTATATAGCGTCGCGAGAAGTTTACCCTGCCGCATGTCGGATGGCTTATCGCGCGTCGGACAGAACAGTCAGTGTGTCGTGCAGATGATGCGGATACTCGAGATCAACCTCAAGAATATAACTCGTGGGTGAACGGGCACGCTTGCGTCAAAGTTCGCAATGTTTTCGATCCATCGAAATTCGGCATAGGATAGCGGTTGACACATCGCTTATCCATTTTATTATTTTAATAATTATATTTGGTGATCTTAGTTTTATAAAAAGAGGATAAGAAAAGAAAGCGTGTGCCAGGAGGCCCGACCACGAACCAGTCGTAAAAATCCGTAATTATTTTTGCGAAAAATATCACCTCAGCCAGGAATCGAACTAGGATTTTCTGCTTATCGAGTAGGCATCTTATCCTACAGAGGCATGTGATGATATTTATCGCAAATAACGTGTTTAGAATAACACTTCAACAATTCAATGATACATACATATATACAATACATACTACATATACATATATACATGTATATTCTCGAATCCCCACGACCGATACTCCAGAGAGATGATGCTCCTATTCTCTCGATGAATGCAGGTCGGACCGCGGTCGACACTCTCCGTACAGATTATTTGTGTCATGGTACATCAAATACGACGAATTGTACGAATGCATGTATTTGTTATTGTCTTGTGCATATCTACCGGAACATTGACTGAGGTTGCCATGTATACCACACTCGATAAACATAATCATATGTCGTTGAGCAACTCAAATTTTACACGACTATGTTTCAACATGGCATCCCACATGAAACAAGACAAAGTATAATAATGCGGGATCGAGACTGTAACTTTTGATGTAACTTTCACGGAAATTTTCGAAAACGTCGATCAATAATAAGACATCAGTCTTCAAATATAGATCGCTGTACTCGCCTAGGGTTTCAATGGAGAACCATTGCCAGACATTCACGGCGTGCGTGTAATCGTTTTCCGACAGCGTGTCACTGGTCAATGAGCTAGAATGATTCGCGCGGTGACAGGCACATGCCCTGCAGCTTGTCCGCGTGATCCACGTATTCGTAGGAGTAGGTATACTAGACCGGTTCTAACCTAAGGGCTCCGAGCGAGGTGCAGGTGTGGGGGTAACTCGGAGACGCGGGGATAAAGGAGAAGGGGTGGTAGGCACGGGGAAGGGAGAATGCTTTATCGATGGTCCTTTGGAATGTATTTTTGAGAGAGGGGAGGAGGGGGTCTTTTTTTGTCTAAGAAGAGCTTAAAAAAGATATTTTTGTAGAAATTGATGTAGGAAAAGAAAGGAAAAAAAAGCGCCGATACTCCAGCTGCAATAAACAAATGTAGATGTCGCAACGTATTAATTTCGAACAATCTCGAAAAATCCGTTATTCAATGAAAATAATGTACCTAAACAAATTGTGATTCGGAAGATTTATAATGATGTCCCGATTTAGAAAAAAATAGCATTGACGACTGTACGTGTCGCAGCATGGTAAGAGAAGCGCCGATATTCCGGCTGCAATAAACAAATGTACGTGTCGCAACATGTTAATTTCAAACAATCTCAAAAAATCCGTTATTCAATGAAAATAATGTATCTAAACAAATTGCGATTCGGAAGATTTATAATAATGTCCCGATTTAGAAAAAATAAGCATTGACGACTGTACGTGTCACAGCATGGTAAGAGAAGTGCCAATAATCTGGCTGCTATAAACAAATGTACATATTGCAACGAGTTAATTTCGAACAATCTCGAAAAATCCGTTATTCAATAAAAATAATGTATTAGTCGGTAAATGGACCCTTCTCCTTTCTTAATTTTTTTCTAATAATAAATACTGAAACGTGCTCATTCCTGTTTGGTCAAGTCCAAATTTTCTCGTAAGAGCCAAATAAATTTTGGCAGCGACACGGAACGGAAACTATAAAAATGAATACATTACCCCTTTTTATCGATGTTACACCGATAAATAATATTCCATCATAAATACCAAGTTTTTTTTATGAAAAAATTATTTCCGGATATCGGTTGATATTATTCCAACTGTTACTTTCAAGTTATGCTGTCTTTAAAAAAAAATTATCAAATCTTTTCTATCGAATCTTCTTATCGGAGAAAAAATTGGGGGGAGGTAAAAAAAACGGGGAAACTTAGGCTGCTGTAAAAAATCAAAATTGCGACTCGGAAAACCTATGACCATGCTTCGAATTCGATAAAGGGATAATGAAATTACAGATGATATATATAGTAGATTCTTGAGCACGCGGAATCACAATAGATCTCGGAAGTCTCGAAATGAATATCAATTGCGATACTGTGTGTGAGAAAAATAGTTGACGGTGCGAATATTGAATGTGATAAATATGAACGTGGAAGACATCGCGAATATAGTGGACGTGTGGGGAGACGAAGAAGAAAAAATTGAGAATGTTGGAAATATTGACATTGACATTGATATTGAAGATGAAGATGATGAACACGTGTTATCTGATGACAGTGATTGCATCAGAGTGAGGAGCTAATGGATTATGCAGAGAAAATTGTTACGCATTCGAAATTCCTTGTACTGAATAGTAATAGAAAACATTGTACAATACAATTTTACTATTCGACGGGTGATGTTCTAATTGTATGTGCCGAATGCATGGTTCGTCTGACGAACACTGACATTGGAATAATGTATGTTAGAAAGCATGAGATAAATACTCTTGATGCGCTAAACGATCGATTTTGCTCCAATTGCAGTCAGTCCGTATATATAACAATGCCATGTAACATGTGCCCAATTTGCACCGCATAAGAAAGATGATATTGTGGACCGGATCACGTGCAAGTGCTCCGTGGGACGTAATATAATAATATACAAAAAAATGGAACATCTCGAAAGAGTGGAACGCGAGCTGCTGGAACAGTGCAGCCAGATCGCTATTTTGGTAGAGTGTTTCGCGTAACGATGTGACGAGTGCATCGAGCAGCTCGAAGAACTCAGTCGTGTTAAGCGTTCTTGACTCACCGTTGGAAACAGACAATCTGTGGTGGCGAGAATCGCGCGACTCGCGGGTGCAAAAATTCAATTAGAAAGACGTTTTGTGTACTTTGGTGGCGAGTACGCAAGTATCAATAGAGATAATGGTTCTCTTGTTTGGCGCGAGATTGATACGGAGTTTGAAAGCTGTACATTAACTGGCACGATGATTAACGTGGACTATATCGAGCTGCGACGATTTTTAGAAGACGCCGGTGGTGTACTGCTCGAGCGAGTGCAAGACATTGTAGAAAGACACGGTAGTGTAAAAGTGAACACCGCATTCAACGGCGAGTTTGTGACAGGCGATAAACGCGCCAATAAAAGTATAAACACTAAAAATAGTGAACTCTTTCGAGTGTCAAATGTGGATGAGTGGTACAAGCAGCACGTCATCAAACCTTGGCTCGAAGAGCGCGTTTCAAGAACGCGACAGTGGATGGGTGCTGTCACGTATATTAAATTTGACAATCAATGTTAATAAATATAATCCCATACATGCGGGATGTTACATCAAGTTACCGCGGAAAATTATGTTGAAGAGAGCGGTAATTAACGTGCAGTCAACGCACAATGCATGTTTCGCATGGTCAGTGGTTGCGGCCTTGCATCCGACCGAAAGGCATACAAATAGGGAATCGTCGTATCCACATTATACGACGGTGTTGAATCTCTAAGACATTACGTTTCCGATGACAAATTAAAAAGTTCGAACATCAACGACTTCTCCATCAATATCTACGGTATCAAAGGAAAGGAGATTCTCCCGATACATCTGACAACAAAGAAGATAAAGAAACATGCAAATCTGTTATACGTGCAGGATCCGCGCAACGATAATGTGGAACACTTCGCGTATATCAAAAACTTGTTCCGTCTCGTGAGCTCGCAACTAAATAAAAAAGAACACAAGAAATACTTTTGTGATCGGTACGTATGCACATTTTTTAACAAATTGTAAAATATTTTGTAATTGTTAATTTAAATGCTAAAAATACTAAAAAAATCATGTTTTCTGTTTGCAGATGTCTACATTATTTTAATTCATCGGAGAAATTTGAATCGCATATGATGGATTGCCAACGAATGAACGATTGCGCCATCCGACTGCCGAATGAAGACGACAAGTGGCTCGAATTTAAGAACCATTGCAACAAAGAACAACTTCCATTCATTGTCTACGCGGATCTAGAATGTATACTGCGAAGAATGGAGCCAGAGAGGGAAAACACATCGTACACATATCAACAGCAGCACGAAATATTTAGCGTAGGATACTATGTACGATGCTCGTACGACGACGCGTTATCGGCGTATCAATTTCGTCATGACGAAGACTGCGTTGCATAATTTGTTCGGCAACTCGAAAACTTGGCGCATCGAATAGAAATTTTATTATCCGTGAATGTCCCTATAGAAACGTTATCGAGAGAACAGTGGGAGACATACTAGCGCAACGCGTTGTCACATTTGTGAAAAATCATTTGCGTCGGACGACATGCGGGTACGCGATCATTGCCACCTTACTGGTCGTTACTGCGGTCCCGCGCATTCGAATTGCAATTTAAACTATAAAAAATCATATCATCTGCATTCCTGTAATCTTTCATAATTTATCCGATTATAACGCGCACATTGTTATCACGGAAATAGCTACGGCATACAAAGGATCGACGTGCTACCGATAACAAAGGAAAAATACATTTCGTTCACTAAACATGTCAAAGATACCGCAGACAGATCAGATTTGCAAAATTGTGTACAATTACGGTTCATCGATTCGTACAAATTTTTGAGTATCAGTCTCGATAAATTGACATCTTTTTTAAGTAGAGAGAAATTGAAAATTTTACATTCCGAATTTTCTATTATCGAACGAGGATTTTGATTTGTTGACGCATAAAGTATCTTTCTCTACGAATACTGTTACGTGCCGAAACTCGGGATTTGAAAACTATTATTTTTTTGTTCCCCTTTGTCGAACAAATTTTAAGTATCGCGTTATTTAAGTAATTCAGGACATCCCTTCCTTTTTTTCCTCTTCCGACCCACTTTCACTTTAGTCCTGTCCAAACAACTCATAACACATCATCACGTTTTCCAAAATTCTCACGTAGTTTTCCCCTTTTAGAAAACCGTCCCAATCGTTATATTCTTGCATCAAAACGCATCGCGTTATTGGTTATTACATCAGCAAAATACCGCCTACCTCGTCTTGGACGAAGATCCTTCCTGAACACGAAAGTAGTTCTCGTCAAAAACTCGAAGGAAAAACATCGCAATCTCGTCAAGTGTATCGTGTGCGAAAAATAAAATTCAACCTTACAACAATCCTATGAATTCTCTGAATTCTTAATTCCTCTACACATTACGTCGCGACTCGCACGTAACAATACGTGGATCGCGCGGACAAGCTGCAGGACACGCGCCTACCATCGCGCGAATCATTTTATAGCTCGTTGACCGATGACACAGTGTCGGAGAACGATTACACGCACGCCGTGAACGTCTGGCAGCGGTTTCTCTACTGAAAGTCTAGGCGAATATAGCGATCTGTATTTAAAAACCGATATATTGTTATTCGTTTTTGAAAATTTCCGCGAAAGTTGTATCAAAAGTTACAGTCTCGATCCTGCTCATTACTACACATTGCCAGGTTTCATATGGGACGCCATGCTGAAACATACGCGTATAAAATTTGAGTTGCTCACTGACATCGATATGGTTATGTTTACCGAGCGCGGTATACACGGTGGCCTCAGTCAATGTTCCGGCAGATACGCGCAGGCCAATAAGTACATGCGTTCGTACGATCCGTCGAAACCGTCGTCGTATTTGATGTACTACGACGTGAACAATCTATACGGATGGGCGATGTGTCAACCGCTGCCCTATGCCGAATTTCGATGGGTTGAAGACGTTGTGAACTTTGACGCGAGCGCGATTCGCTCCGGATTCGCCTACGAGTTATATTCTCGAGGTCGATCTCGAGTATCCGCATCATCTGCACGACTGACACATTGACCCTTTCTGTCCGACGCGCGATAAATCACCTGGCACGCGGCAAGATAAACTTCTCGCGACGTTATATGATAAGAAGCGGACAAGAAGTACGTCATCTACTATCGCAACCTGCAGCAATGTACGGTCTTCGTATTGTAAAGATACACCGCGTATTACAATTTGCTCAATCCGCCTGGCTCCACGATTACATCGAACTCAATACACACTTTAGAACGTGCGCGAAAAATGATTGAGAAAAATAATGAGAAAAAATAATGAGAAAAATTTGTACAAATTAATGAACAACGTGGTATTCGGTAAAACAATGGAAAATATTCGGAATCACATGAATGTAAAATTGATAACAAAATGGGATGGACGGTATGACACGGAGGCAATGATCGCGAAACCAAATTTCCATAGTCACAGCGTCTTTGCGGAAAACTTAATCCGTCGAACTGCGTAAACTCGAAGTGAAATTCAACAAGCTGATTTATGGGTGGGTATGTATATACTCGATATATCGAAAATCTGCTTGTACGAATTTCACCACGAGTATATGTCACCGCTGTATCGCGACAAATGTAAAATTATGTACACCGACACAGACAGTTTTGTATATCACATCGAGTGCGACGATGTGTATGAGACGATGAAACGCGATATTGCTAGATTCGATACGAGCGATTATTCGACGGATAACGTGTATGGTATGCCTCTCATGAATAAAAAAGTACCTGGCCTAATGGACGAAAATAACGGTGCGATTATGACGGAATTTGTCGGACTCAGAGCGAAAATATATGCGGTGAGAGTGGATGGTAAAAAGGACATCAAAAAGGCGAAAGGTGTAAAGAGTAACGTCGTAGCGCGAACAATAACGTTCGATTACACGCGGTGCTTGAATGAAGAGATCGAAATGACTCGCCGCCAGTCATGTATAAGATCCAAATTACACTAAGTATATACGGTGTCCGAGTCGAAAATTGCTCTGAATCCATACGATGACAAACGATACATCGTATCGGATTCGACGGAAACATTACCGTGGGGACATTGGCGGATACCTTTATAATATACATGTATATATTTTTTTATATATAGTTTTATACATATATATGTACGTATGCACGTATTTCTTGTTTATACGTATGTATTAT
>NW_011933247.1:98505-111401 GCF_000187915.1 Pogonomyrmex barbatus | reverse complement strand
ATATCAATTTGTAATTACGTAATATTTGTAATTACGACGGACAGCGCTCATGCATATATGTTCTATTACGTATGCATATTGTATTATATACTTATAACATAACATCGTTGGGACGGCGCGGTTCCTGTGAGTTCGAGCTCTCGACTTGCGACGTAGCGTTGCTCGAATCATCAAAATCCGAGCACACGTGCGAGTCTTGGCCTTGCCGTCACCGATCCGCGGCTTTTGTGATCTCGCGACTGCGAGAGAAAAACAGGATTCGGCTTGTTTCGTTTTTCGTGCCGAGGATCCTCAAGAATCGGCGAGCGGATTATTATTCGATTACTATCCTGCACATCGAAGGTTCGACGAGCAATTTTATATTCTTCTCGTTCGCGACACGGTACACATCGCGAGTTGAAGTCTCGATCCGGATACGGTGTGTGAGTGCTGAACCACAACCGAGGCAACGGCCTCAGGCGTTGTTGTGCCGTCGAACACAATAGAAAAACGACGACTAATACGAATTCGAGAAAAACGTTAATCAGCGTGACTCAGGGCAACAGCTCCTAAACGTTGTCGCACCGACCGACTCAAGGCATCACGGCCTCCAGGCGTTGTCGCTTGATATCATACGAATCTTTCCTAAGAGTCGGATCCGTAGACGACAGTGTGTATGTGACAAACTGAAGTGCGTGCGAATCAACAAACTATTACGCGATCACAAACATTGCGCGGTCAGTATACTTGTTGTAAAACCACGAACTGTAGCACAAGCTTACTTCGTAAATAAATAGTTAGAACAAGATACGTAACTATAAATCGTGAAATTTCCACGCGAAACTACGAGTGTGAGTGTTAGGTCATCCACATTCGACAGAACATCTACAAAATGCCAACAAATTTAAAGTTAACTATTCTTAAATTCTTTGGCACATATTATTAAGTCTTATCAGTCTCATAACATTTTAAATTATATAATATAATAACACAAGAAAAAATTAATAATAGTTAAAATAAAAAAAATATTTTGAACAAATGCTTAGAATAACTTCAAGGTGTTTAACTTAAGCTTTGTGTCCTCGATATTAGAAATCGGTTCGAGATCTCGGATAGAAAGAGAATTAGCCAATTGCATTTAAATAATTCGATCAATTAATCAATGCGATTGGTCAATTCTCTTTTCATCTGAAATCTTGGACCGATTTTTAGTATTGAGACTACAAAGGTTTAGATCAGTGTATAGACTAAGTAATTAAATTTAGAAAGTATAGTGATAAAAATTGTTAAACTAAAAATCTTAAAGTTTTTCAATTAATTTCTCCATCATTTCACGAAAGGTTTTCGTTGCGTTTTCAATAGCAATTATTTTCTCTGTTTGACATGCTTCATTTCGCTGTTCTCACTCCTTAGAATAATTAATAAGGTTCTCTGTTCAGAAAGATTGACATTCTACTTTACTCTTTCTTCTTTTAGATTATAATCTATCGCATTGTCATCTGAAGATAAAGTATTTTCATCCTCAGTTCTCATATTTGATGCCAGTGCAATGTTACGTCGTGACGACTGCACGATTCTTCTCTTTCGGATATCAGTTATTAGAATTTAGTTAAGCAGATAAACGGATGACACATGTTCTGTTATGCTGTTAGATCGCGATGGTTAGATCGCAACTGATTTCTTCCGGAGGTCGGTTACTAGAATTTGACTAAGCGAATAATCCCTATTATTCTAATCGTGGAAGAACAACATGTGTACAGATGTTTTCCTCAACGAAATTATATATATATATACAGTGCCCTTAAAGGCAGGGCAGGGCACTGCTACTTTTTTTTTACGCGGGCAGAACAGTTTCAATCCGTCAGTAATTCAATCAGTCGGTGTCAATCGAAATATATTTTTTCACCAAGTACAAGTGACCAAGTTTCCTGGCGACACCGCTTCTACCTTCATCATCTCGCAGGTCCCAAGTCTCCGGCATTCCAGAACAACAGTAAGTTTGACTACACATAGTAAAATTCTATAATAATAATTTTTGGTCTCTTCTCCTTATATTTTCTCATTTCTCCCTTACATCCTTTCTATCCTCTGCTGTTCTCCTTACATTTCTACTCCCTTTTTCTTTTTCTCTTTTTTTTTCTTCTCTTTGCTTGGGCTGTCAGACCTCTCGGGCTCCCTATGCGTTGCGGAGCACTCAGCAGGTTCATGGCCGCCGAATAATTCGGCAAAATCTGCTTCTTCTCTGTTTGCTTCGACCGTCGAACCTCTCTGACTCCCTATGCGTTGTGGAGCACTCAGCAGGTTCATGGCCACCGAATAATTCTATTCTTCTCTATTCTTCGGGGAAATCTATTCTTTTTTTTTCTGTCTTACAATTTTCTCCCTTCTTCATTTCTCTCCTCCGTCGAATCTCTCGGTTTCCAACGTAAGATAAGGATAATTAGAATGTAGACAAACATACAAATATAATCGAATTTGAACACGAAAATTAAATAATACATCCGTAAATTTTCTAGAACATTCAATGTATATTATATGAATTTCCGTATGTTTAAATCTCCGTTCCTTTACTCATCTCGAACATAAAAAAAAACATTTGTAATACCTTTCTTTTATCAAATGTAAATATATCTTAAACAAATGTAATTAAACTTGTAATCGTTTTAAAATTATCAATTATATGTAAAATTCAAATTATTTATCGTTTAGTTATTTCCTCGCTCTTTCATTCCCCGCTATCCCAAGATTCGCAAATGGTCCTGTCCCTGGCAAAAGAGATTAAATTTTCTTGCCTAAATTACGGACCGACGTCACGCAGTGACAGTCAAAGTTATAGCGTCTTTTTCAAGACGTTGACTCGCACTCGTGAATCTGCACAGTGCGTTCGACTTGTAGGAATGTCTCAGCGCGCCCACCTGCGAGAGGGTATTTGGAGCGTTCTTCCTAGCCCATCCATTTTCTCTTTTTCTTTAAAAAAAAAATATAATTATCTCGGGCTGGACGTAAGAGCAGTAGGATTTATGTTTGGTTTGTCTCTGTACAGATTATACATTTCGTTATAGTATCGACAAGTTTTCGATATGACTCCCGATATCTTATTGTGATCTTTGACTCTATAGATTTTTGTCATATTCATTCATTTATTTCTGTATTCTAATAAAATGATATCCATTAATTTCATTTGCATTTTAATTTTATCCCATACAACCCACATAGAACAAAACCCTCCAGTAGACATCCATTAGACGTCATTGGTCATGGATATTCGGAACATTCATTAGACGGCCATTAGATTTCCAGTAGACGTCCACAAGAAAGTCATAGTTCCGCTGTCGTGGAAGTCTATGAGACCTTTATTAGACGTCTTCCATAAACGTTGTCCATAAACGTCTGTTAGATGTTAGGTAGATCGCTAATAGAGAGTCCATGGAGTCTCGATAGATGACCCACACGGAACAAAAACCAATAGATAAGCAAGGGGGGTCCTAAGCCCCCTGGGGCGAGAGGAGGGGATGAGGGAGGGAGGGAGTTCGTAGAAGCCCCAGAGGGTTCATATCCGGAGGATTATCCTCCTGGGTCAGTAAGGATGGTTTTCTTTCCCCAGGGGGTTCGTAACCGGGAGACAGAAAGTGGATCCCTTTGGCGGTCGTCGGGATAAGTTTATCCTCCTCGGTCGATAAGACGATCGCGGGGTTTCCCCGGGTCGGTTTCCTGGGCGTTGTCTACGGGGACGCGACGCATGCGTCCTCCCCGTCTTCGGTGCGTCCTCCCCGTCTTCGATACGTTTTCCGCGGGTCTAGCGCCTTCCGCGTAACCCCGGGCGCGTCTTCGACGCCTTCTTAGCGTTCGTTTTCGACGCCGCCCTAGCGTTTTCCACAGGGTCTAGCGCGTCCTGTTTCGCGAGATGCCGCGGTTTGTTACGTCGCCTTAGGCGTGTTCCGTATCTAGACGTCGTCTATGAGGATATAACGCGTACCGCTCGTCCTGTTTTGTAGAACGTTGCGGTTTGACGCGTCGTCGAGGTGATTCTTTTGAGCGATACTTGTCGTCGTGTTTACGATGGCGAGAACCGTCAAAGTAGCGAATTGGTGTCAGCTGTGCGAGACACGAATGATCGATGACGATGAGATGTGTTGGTGCCATTCGCTGGATGACCTAACATCTTCTCCATTGTGAAACGTGACGGCGTATCCATCGGTCAATGTGATTGAGTACATCGTGAGAGGACAATACACTCCGATTTCTAATCAGTTAAAGAGGCACGGTTGTCGATTTCCGCCTCAGCGTGAAATTTCACCTAAAAAGGTAATAGAGGCGTGTGTATGTCATCACTATCAAGGAATGGCATATAATCTTTTACTGGAGGTACTCTACGAAAAGAAGAAACCGATCGAGATTAGCAGACGACAGGAGTATAAGGTGAACTTTTATGCGGTTATTACGACGTATTTAACGACAACGATGACGACGAAATGTTTTTTTGCGCTCATCGCAAATATTGGAGGAAAAGCGGTATCGTTTCGTCAGCCGCGTACGAGGAGGAGAGAAAAAGAAGAGAGCGCGTTGGCATCAATTAGCGCAACTAAGTGTGCGTGCATATAATTATGTACTATAACTGTAATATAACTATGGCTTGTGTATATGAATATGTATGAGATTAAGACTAACCGTGAGAGACGAAGTTTCCTTTCCTCGTTCGTTTGCGTATCGCGGAGACGATAGACGCATCGGGCGACGCGCCGGAATCTTCAATTTGCGATACCGAGGGTGACGTTATATTATTGAGAACATATGAGAGACGAGAAGTGGGAGTCACGCGAGGAGAAAATCGTCGTACCAGTGTTAATAACGAGAGATTCAATTTGCGATATCAAGGACAACGATATCGGGAATGTATGAGAGATACGGGGGTCGCGTGGTGGAAATCGTCGTAGGAGTATTAATAATGCTGAGAGAATATTTTATTATTTTATTACTTTATTGTTGTATTATCTTATTATTGTATTATCTTTATATTGTATTATCTTTATTATTGCATTATCGTATTGTTGTATTATCCTATTGTTGTATTTTGTATTATCTTATTATTGTATTTTGTATTATTTTATTATTGTATTATTTTATCAGGAACGTAAAAAGAGGAAAGAGATATTTATAGAATGCTGCGGTTAGGCGCGTTCTGTGTCTAGGCGTTTTCCGCGAGATCTAGCGCATCCTGTTTTCGCGGCGATGGGAAGGCGCGCGTTCTGATTATGTAGAATACCACGCGCCTTGGCGTTTTTTCATGGGATCTAGCGCTTTCCGCGTCTGGAGCGTTTTCCGCGGAGGTATAACGTATCCTGTTTGTGTGACGCGTTTTTTTTACGCCGCTTTAGAGTATTTAACTAGGAGTATCGACGATATAGTATTTGTTTGAGATGGAGAGTCAGTCTAATGTTCCGGAGAGTCAATTGAAGGATCCGGAGATAATATCACTTTTAAATGAATCGCTCGAGCTCTCGAGAGAGATGGAACGCGAGATTGTGGAACGGGAGAAACGCGCGATAACGATGGAACGTGAAAAACGGCGATCGAACGGGAAGAGAAGGACGAAATATCGGCGGAGGCTGAGAGTGACGCGGTCGACTCGCTCTAGTTGATGCGCGCGATGTGGACGTCTATGCATTCGACGGCGTGTAATTTGCGGCTGATGATGGCGTTTCTGTCTAAACATCTAATGCTTCGTCGAGGAATGGAGCCGATCGCGCGTATACGCGAGGATGAGCGTATGAAGAATGCTATACGTATCGTCACCGACGTGTGGAGTCGGAAGGGTCCGTGGAACTCGTACTGTTCTGGGGAGAACATGGTTCGCTTGGTCGAGAGGTCCGCGACGCCGGACGCGCGTCGCTTATGGAGATCGAGATAACGAGGAAGGCTTCTTTGAGTTGGATACGAGATTACTGGGAGTATCTGACGCGTTTGAAAACGACAAAGGGGGATCTTAACGACGAGTACGAGAAGTATCTTGCGCGTCTGAATACGGCGAGGAGGAATGACGAGAGTTGTGGCAGTTGTGGTTTAGATGCGTTGTTCGCGTCCCTATCTGGAGACAAGGAGGAGGAGGCTGACCGATTCGTTCAGTACGTGACGAAGTTGAAGGGTGGATGACAGTTCGAGATGAGATCTCCGAGAAGGGGACCGATTGCGAATTAGTTTGAATGTACATATACAATGTCAAGGATATAGTCAAGAAGAAGAGACACAACTGGTGGAAATACGCGAAATTGAGAGTTCAATTTTTGCACTCCGCGTCGGATCGGAAGAAGGAGTTGGTGCGACAGTTGATAGATCGAGTCGCCGATGATCTGGGGAGAGTGCCCGGAGGGCGCGGAGAAGCGAGAAAGTCGAGTGCGACAGCGAGTGGGGATGTATCGCTATGACGCTCACGCGAATTATCGCTAGAGGAATCGATTGTGGTAAAAAGTGCGAATTTGCGCGAGTATATGTCTATGTAAAAGAGTATACACTAATATGTATACTAATTACTGATATGAATATATGTATAAGAATATGTATACGAATATGTATACGAATATATGTATATGTATACAAATATGATGCCGAGTAATAAAACAACGAATATATATGTACGAGATATACTGAAAATAAGATATACTAAAAATAAGAAGAACAATGCGAATCATCGTTAATACGCATCATTGTTGCGACGATTAACTAACCGCAAGAGATGGAGTTTCCTTCCTCGTTCGTTTGCATATCGCGGAGACGAGAGGCGGAGCGGCGACGCGATGCTTAAGCGCCTTATATCCTCGAAATCCGCGTCGATAGTTTCGACGATCATCGTGGTCCGCGATGACGTCGCAGCCAAGAATCTCCTCCAACCACTTCTTTTTCTCCAAGCCTTTGACGTACACTCGTTTAGGCGCGTCTCGCGATTGATCGCACACGCCGCTTCGAATCACGTGCTTCGAGAATCTGTATGCGACGTCGCCGTTGTTCCACTGCAGGCCGTGATGATTGGAGGTTATCCAGCACGCTTTAGAATTTCTGTCTTTGTAAGAAGATTCCAGGGAATCGCTTCTCGAAACATTTGAGTCAGCTCTTTTCCATTTTTTAATATCGCCACTTCTTTAACCATAAATTTCTCCTGAACGGTAAAACCTTGCAGATCGACGAAGATCGGTACGTTCGACATCGTCGAGAGAATTCGATATCTTTGCGCTTCGCTCTTCTTTATACGTTCGTTATCATTATCGCATAGAGAAAATCGCGAATTCCTGTGTTTTCGCGCTCCGCTCTTCCTTATACGTTAATAATCGATATCGCGTAGAGAAAACCGCGGTTTCCTGTTTTTTTACGTGAGTTTACAACGTTCGTCAGCGGATTATATTCTATAACTCTATCGTGAATGATGAAACAATAAGCCGTTGTGTTAGCCGGAACGTTTTCTTTGCATTCGAATTCTACGCGAACGTCGACAATGGCGCTCTTGATCGATTCGTTCTGGCGGGAACAATCGATGATCACGAGCGGACCGTATTGCAGAAATCTAGTGACAGTCATGAACGGTTTGCAGGTCTCGCACTCGTAATACGTCTTTCGAAATTTCAGATACATATCGTACAGCACTGCGAACTTGTTACGCTCGAAATCTAGATTCATATCGTCGTAGGGATAGAACTCGGAATTCAAATAGAGTTTTACATTAGTCAATTTGCAATCGTCGAATTTAGAAATGTCTTCCGACGGTACGTTTTTCCTTCCGGTCTGTAATGCGAAAATCATGTATCGCGGTTTCTCCAATTCCGTTGCCGCTTTTACCGCCCACGAATGCTTGGTTGTACTTTGCAACAGTGGAAATTCGTACAGATCCCACGAACGAAAGCCCATGCTCAGATAACGTCCGCTGTCCAGCGTTCGCAGAAGCGATAATTTGTTAACATCATTCAGTATACGTGTGGCATTCGCCACTGTATTCTCAACAACGTGATCTTCGCTCTCTGCTCTGAATGCGCCACAACGTAATTGTTATCGTTGTGAGCGTGTATCAAAATAAGTTTGTGTCGCGCGTTTATCACTATGCGTTTGTAATCCTCGCAGAAACCGAGGAGTACGTTAAGAGGCACGTAAAAGTTGAAATCGTCCAACGCTATAGGCGGTATTTCCCATCCGGTGTTCTGTAAAGCTCTATCTCTCTCGTAACTTAACGATGCGTAGTTTTTCATCAAGGTCGTTATCCCGACGTTTCTGTTCTTATCGATCTCTACGCCATTGAGCTCGTATCGAATCTCGTCGAACATAAACGCGACGCAGTTGTTAACTAGCTTCGCTCTCGTACTTCCTTCGTAGTACCTTTCTTCGCCGTGCCTTCCTTCGCGCTCTTTCTCGTCGCGAACTTTCTCTCGATATACAGAAAACTTTCGCACGGCAACGTATACAGATCCTGTTGTTATATAGGTATTCGTGTCTCATCGCTGTATCCGAACGTAGTGTTAGCGTACCGATTGTAAGTATGGGTTTCTATTCTCACGATACGATCGTCAAAGATCGGGACACCTCCGATACTTAAAATGTCGCTCGCCATATCGATTCTTCACGACGAAACCTAAAGATCTTAAAAACGCGATGTTCGCGGTGTTCAACTCGTTCGCTCTTCCCTCGAGCACTTTCTTCGTCGCGTTGTTTTGCGAGGGTATAGGATCGCGGATGTAGCGTTTGCGTCTCCTCCTCTTGCGTACCACTCATTCAGAACGAGCATCTTTCGCTCTCGCGCAACTCTCTAATGCCTTCGTCGTCGCACGTGAAGTCGCACCGTTATCTCCTCTCCGCGAAAGTCGATCGGTCGCCCGTCTTGATCCATGACTCGAAGCGTGATATCGGTAACGTTTCGCGCGATGATTGGAAATAAATGATCGATGTCGAAGCGTTCGACAGTTTATATCCCGGACGAACGTTCGGGGAAAACTCGTATATCGTATGAACCGGTTCGTTGTTACTGTACGTACCCGCGGTGATATTGCACTCCATCCGAATGATATTCACGCCCATGATATTCACAGGCTCGTCGGACGTGTGCCATTTGTTCGGTCGTAACACGCGACGAGAATCCCAGGAGCGAACCGATGTTGTTCGGTTTCGTGAAATCGATTTGATGCTCGCATCTGATTTCGCTTTTCATGGTGTTCTCGTTGGCGCGAATGATCAGAAACCGCGTGCTCCTCTCGCCCTCGTTGCTCTCGTCGTAGACGACGTCGTCGCTCTCATCATCGTCGCTCGTCCTCTTGCTTTCATCCATCTTTCGCTTTTTAGAGATAGCGGCATTCAGATATCTGTCTATCGCGCTCAATTCGTACGTACAAAACCCTCGGAAATCACGATCGTTTTGTCGTCGTAATAAAACTTATTATTTGTGGAATCGACATTCGGTATAGTGTTGTACGTCTCGAAATTCGTGAGACCTAACTCGTAATCGTTGTCACTCAGATTTAAGGCGAGAAAATAGCACGCCGTGAGGACGCTCTTACCGGTGAACGAAAGACTCAGCGACATCGCGACCGATCCTCGAGAGAAATTGCAGGCACAACTGACCGCAGATGCTCTGATCGTACGTCTGATACGATCCGCGATTGTACGTTATTTATGCCGCCGCCGAGATATCTCTCGAGTTCCTTCGGCGGTCGAAGATTGCCGAAACCGTCGAAGTAAATTGCGTTGTTTCCCCTCTTCGCATAAACGACCCAGTGAGTACCTGAACCCATCGAGTCGTCGAGATTCACGATGCCGCTCTCGTTGCGTCGCGCCTTCGATGGTAACGCGTCACGCATAAACACTCCTCTTGAAAAAGGGCACTCGCAGACGATGTGCCGAGCGGTTCAACTGTTCGTTCGTCATAATGCCCGAGAGCGGTAACTCGAGTGATCCTAACGTTTCCTTCCACGATTTGGTTTTTTTTTCGTTCTTCTCGTCACACCGCTGCCACGTTTGTAAGGCGCTAGGTGCAATCCGTGACCCTCCATTGTCCGATTGTGACGTTGCAACTCCTTCAGTTGACGCCGTACGGTTTTACCGGCGGTTCATCGCGTTCGCGACGCCCGCCGCGTCACCAATCAAAGAACTGAGCACGCCTATCGGAAAAATGGGTAACAAGCCTCCGCGTTTTACCGTTGGAAGTATCCTCCTCCTCGTTGTCGTCTTTCTCTTCTTCTTTCTCAAACCCATGCCTAGCTTTGTCTTTGCTTTCATAGCAGCCCATATGGCAGTCGCGGCGGCTCTCTCGCCGAAGGTGGAATCTCCGGCCGTTATACGTTCGCGCGCCTTCTCGGCGAGAGCTCGGTCGGCGTCGTGGCGATCGGCGAGTTTCTTATTTCGCGAATAGGCGATGTCGTGCTCGCGGCACGCCGCGTTCAACGGGTTTACGCCTCGATCGCCGCGCGCCAATCGCTTCGCGAGATGGGTGCCGGGCCCACAAAATTGATACTCGGGAATATGTAGTCGAAGGGAAGCGCATTTATTGCCGTATCGAGTAATCCTGCGCCGCTAAGCATTCGTTACAATTCTTGATAAAAGGTGCAGGACTGTCTATATGCAATCGTTGCTACGGACGATTATAATGCTCCACACGCGACAATGTTGCACCTCGGGATCCGCTCTCAGATGATCGGATAGTCTGTTCCACAGTAGTTCCACGTATCTGTCGAAATCGCGCATGAGAACGATCTTCGGAATAAGTCGCAACTGTTCGACGGATAGATTGAGAATATCGCGATTGTCCGTCAATAGGGGAAACATATCGATCACTGTGCGCGATCGAATCGCTGTCGAGTATAAGTGAAGCGATTATCGGTCGCGTCTCCTCGAAGCGAGCGCGCGATTCGTTCGACAGTCGCCGGCTATAGGAGTGTCCAATCTCGACCGTAAGGCTCGACGAATCTCGAGCGACGCGGTCGGGAGAATGCGCAGACACGGCCCTCTACCGAACACGATACGTTGCGGCCCCTCCAACTGCGGTAAAACAAAGGTGTTGATAAGCATGCTCGAAAGTCCGCACGGCACGCGCTTCGAGAACGTGTACGTTTATTCGAAATCCCTGCAACAACCGAAGTATCGATACCTGGCAGAGCTGCTCGAGTCGATGGACGAGATCGGCTATCGCGCGTTCTCGAACAATAGCGACGTTGTGCCATCGAGGCGCTTCCCGATTCAATATTCGTGTTCGACGTGGCCTGTGACAAGCAGAACGCGATTAGGGAATATTTCGCCATGGGTCGACACTCGAACATCGATTGTTTCTATCTTTGTCAGACATACGCTAAAATTCCGAAATACCTGATACGCGACAACGCGAATCTCTTCATTCTGTTTCTGTTGTCAACAGGGATGGCACTAACTTAAAACACGTTTACAACGAACACGTGAATACGGATATGTCATACGACAATTTTTATGCCTTGTGTCGCGCGTGTTGGAAACACAAATACGGTTTCGTAGTCATAAGGACAGCGCATTAAGGAACGGTAGATACAGATGAGGATTTAACGATTTCGCCGTGTAGAGCGATCAGTTGTGCGACGAGGATGGACATCGACGCTGCTGCGAGTATGGACGTTGACGCTGCGGCTGGTATGGACGTCGCTCGGCGGGAAAAGACGGCACGACAGATCGCGAAAACTCAGAATTCTATACGTAAAAAGTACAGTTAAAGACCGGTTAGATAGAAGAGGAGATCGCGCTGCAGAGGCGACTCAAGCCGATCGTTCAGCCGTTGAAACGAATCACCGAGAACACCGCGCGAGACGAGTCGACCGAGGGAATCAACCCGATTGTATTCGTCGGCGCTAAGAGGAAACGCGAGATCGACGACGAGCCGCCGTCGAGACCGACGAAGAGACGCCTCTCAACGAGATCGCCATTGATCGTGACAGTGAGTCCCGCGACTAAAAACGAATCGGAGGAATCGATCTCGAACACGCAATGGGGACCATTAGGTCGCAAATATATGGACGCGCTTCTAAACGGGAACAGAAAGAGCGAGATCGATCACGTTTACGGGGTGTACTTTGACTTGGATGGCTCGATGCTTGGCAACAGGCGATTCGACGTGGTCGCCGACGACAGCGTGATCGTGGGCGACACGCAATATCCGGGTACTCCGGGCTTATACGAATTTATCTTCAAGAGACTTCTCGACGACGCCGTGTACACGGAAAACGACAAGCAAACGTACAAAAATATACTGTTAACTACGAACGCCCATCGGCGTGGTCACAACGCTCTTATGCCCATTCTAGGAAACAAAGGTTTCAAATACAAGCATATCATTGCGCCGCTATTGCTCGATAGAGACAAAAGTGACGCTGGTACTGGTAAAGCGAGAAAAAAGGGGATTCTGTTCCCTCCACTATGCGGATGAGAGACAAAGGAATCGAGTACGTTCACTGGAACGATCCCAACGAGCTAGTCGATCGTCTTCAATTGCTCGATGTCTCTCGACGAGCTGGCAACGACGTTCACGACAACGAGATTCTATCGATACTCGAGGAGCTTCGCAAGATCGACGCGATCGAGTAAAACGCGGCGCGCGCTCGCGACGACCGGTATTCCCGTTATGTTGGTGAACAAATTCGAAAGACCGTTGGAGTCGTTCGGCGGAGGCGACAGGGCACGCTCGCGACCGTCGATCGATTCCCTGCGTTACTATGTGCGTAACAACGCGCTCTGTCTAAGTGACGATTACTATGACGCGAGAGACAGAACCATACGGCGTTTAGCCGCGCCTAAAACCGATACCGACGCCGCGAGGAAGAGCTACGTGGACAGCGCGTTTCGAGACGCGGAAACGAGAATCTCCGAGACAAACGAACGACAAACGGCGGTGCTCTCGTTTATCTCCGACAGCAATGTTCGAGTGCTCTCGG
>NW_011933247.1:24572-41466 GCF_000187915.1 Pogonomyrmex barbatus | reverse complement strand
TTGTGCGATGCGTCATTTTCGCGCTCGCTACGCGTGACTACAGGAAGTCTGACCGCAACGGCGATAGAAGATTAGTCTATCGTTTATTTCGTCGTTCTTTATTTTGTTTCTATTCTATCGCTATTCTATCGTTGTCATGCTTTTACTTTTGTTCTCTATTATGTACTTTTTAATGATATTGCGTATGAGATCTTTAGCGAGATCGTCATTCGTTGGCGTGTACTCGCGCTACGTATATTTGGGCTCGTTCGACGAGAATAATCTCGCGCGATAGAGAATAGAAATTAAAGCGGTTGAAATTTCCGATTCGCGACTCGGATCGATTCATCGCGTCTCCGCCCTCTCGCGACCAATGGTAACATCGATCGAGCGGTTCGCGTGTATTTCGGTCGGCGACGCGCAGTATCGATTCGACTCCCGTCTCGCGCGATGACGCCCGTGCGCGGGATCGCCGTGATCGCGTGCGCGATAGCCGTTATCGCGACGACTCGCGACTCCAGCGCCGATAGCGACTCCGACGCCGACAGCGACGAGGAGGCGATTCGGTTTTTGCAAACCTATGGATACCTGGACGGCGATAACGTGCAAACGATATCAGATAACGCGACGTTGGCTCTGAGACACGCGATTGCGCTTTTCCAGGAGTATTACTTGGTGATGGTGTTCTTAACAAAGCTACATTGGAACAGATGCGTAAACCGCGATGCGGCGTCAAAGATATATCGAGTGACATGGACAAGTCTCCGAGAAAATGGGCGAAGACGCATCTCACTTGGAACTTTCACCTGGCGAGCGAGAGCGTTCTATGAGTCACTGAGGTCGCGTTCGAGATGTGGGCTGCGAATTCGTCGCTGACGTTCGAGCGCAATTCGATGAATCCCGATATCGTGATATCGTTTCGGAAGGGTTTTCACACGTTCGTAGATCCTCGCCATCGAGGTAGCTGAATATGTCCGTCGTTGCTGGACGGACCAGGAAACGTGCTAGCTCACGCTTTTTTACCATCGTCCGAAGTGTCGGAGGTGCACATGGATAACGCGGAGAAGTGGCACATCGAGCTGACCGCTAATCCTGACGATACGATTCATCTGCTGCATACGTTGACGCACGAGATCGGTCACGTGTTAGGATTACATCACAGTCCTCTGAAAAATGCGATAATGTACGCTTTTGTTCCCTCTAAGACCTTTCCCGTGCGATTGAGCGAGGCGGATTTTCTCGCTATTCAGAATTTATACGGTTTAAGAAATAAGAGCGAAATTGCGAGACCAGTTACGACGACCGTAGCGACGACCACAATCGCGACGCGCGACACGGGGGATTCCGCGGATCTGTGCGCGTTGCGACGCGTCGATGTGGTGTTGGTGTTAGAAAATACAATGTACGTGATGTATCGACGCCACTTATGGTCGACCTAAACGGAAAATCTTACGGCAGGTCGTTGTTACTGACAGACTATTTGCGTTTTCTTCCCGATAATTTTACGCGTTTGACGGGCGCGTATCGACGACCCTCGGGCCAACTCGTATTGTTTGTTGACGATACGGTTTACATGATAGAATATCCGAGTTTCGAGCTAATATCGGGTTGACCGAGGAAATTGAGGGATATGAATTTTCCTCCCAATGCGAAAATCAACGCTGTGGTTAATACTAACGCGGGGCGAACGTTCGCCATTTACAACGACGAGATCATGGCTGAAATCGACGATTGCTCGATGATAACCGTCAGACATAACTCGTTGCACGCGATATTTCCGAGGATTCCACCCGCTGTAACGTCCGCCGTTCGATGGTAATCTGTACTTTCTCGTTAAACGACAGTTTTTCAAGTACAACGAATTTACCAAAAGTCTAACTATGGCCGCTAAATTTGATTTAGAGATTTTTGGTATCGTGTGTCCAAGGGACGGACTGTTAGAGCAATTGCGCGCTCTTTTGAAAAGATTCGCTCAGATGAGGAACGTATTTTCGAGCGAGGACGATTTAGAAGAGGAGAGGGAGGAGGAAGAGGCACGGAAGTTTTCGTATAGTGTATAGAGCTAAGGAAACGAAACGTTTACGAACAGTATCGCGCGATCTCTTCGATTGTAAAGATGTACGATATCGAGCACTCGCAGGATTCCGAGACGCGCCGAGTCGACGAGAGCGACGACGCGAGAAGGAGGAAGAGGACGCTCGACGATGACAGGCCGATTGCGTCGAGTCATAACGCCGGTTGTTCGAACAATCCAGTTAGAATTCTAGAACGAAAATATTCTTTGACTAAGACAGGATACAAGTTTCTTAATGTATGTGTCACTCTTGAATGCTCCTCGCGCGTGAATATTATCCTGGGAGATAGTCATGGCAAGGAGGTCTCGATGTCGCCCGATACGTGGAGGCAGCTTATCGAGCAACGATACGTTCTCTCGAAGTATCTACAGAGTACCAACGGAGAACCGTCCTTTCCAGCCCCGTCGCATATTGGA
This sequence comes from Pogonomyrmex barbatus, assembly GCF_000187915.1. Next base: position 38,996 of record NW_011933247.1, on the reverse strand, counting down.
AATATGACCGTGCGTTTCGGAAAAATCAACAACTTGACGATATTACGCTTGGAAATATCCGCGGCTCGCTTGGCCATGTCGAAGGAAACAGTGAATAACATGTTCGAGCTCGAGCATTGCGTCAGCCGACTCGTTATCTCGTTGACCAAGATATTAGGAAAAATCGATGCGAAATTGGCGCATTTCAAGGATATCGCGTTCATCGCTAAGGATACGGAAAATATCTCGAGAGTCATACGCAATAGCAATGCCTTCGATCGTAACGACATTATCGATTGCGAACTCGTTGCTCGTACTTTGGGATGTAAGATTGAGATGAAATAAAGTGAGATATATTGTAAAAAATGTTTTTGTATTTCTTCCAAGCATGTATATAAGTATAGCGAGCGATAAAAGAATTCGATTATAGTATAAGCAATCTAATTATAATATATAAGCACTGAATCTAATATATGATACAATAATTGAAAACCAATCTGACATATGATATAAGTCGTTAACGCGATATTACAATTCGGTGATACATTCCCGTCGTTTCGACCACGAGTCGTACAGTTTGCACACGTTCTCCATAGCGCAATGCTTCGCGTGATGATCGCAGTGAAATGCTCGAACGTCGTCCAGAGTGCTTAGGCGCCCTATATCCTCGAAATCCGCGTCGATAGTCTCGATGATCACGTCGTGGTCCGTGATGACGTCGCAGCCGAGAATTCTCCTCTAACCACTTCTTTTTCTCCAAGCCTTTGACGTACACTCATTTAGGCGCGTCTCGCGATTGATCGCACACACCGTTTCGAATCACGTGCTTCGAGAGTCTGTACGCGTCTGTATGTCGCCGTCGCTCCACTGCAGGCCGTGATGATTGGAGGTTATCCAGCACGCTTTAGATTTGTCCGTCTTTGTAAGAAGATTCCATGGTATCGCTTCTCGAAATATTCGATGAGTCAGCTCTTTTCCATTTTTTGATATCGCCACCTCTTTAACCATAAATTTCTCCCGAACGGTAAAACCTTGCAAATCGACAAAGATCGACAGTACGTTCGGCATCGTTCTCATAAGAAAACCGCGATTACGTGAGTTTACGTACGACGTTCGTCAGTAGGTTATATTCTATAACTCTATCGTGAATGATGAGACAATAAGCCGTTGTGTTAGCCGGAACGTTCTCTTTGCATTCGAATTCTACACGAACGTCGACGGTGGCGCTCTTGATCGATTCGTTTTGGCGGGAGCAATCGATGACCACTAGCGGACCGTATTGCAGAAATCTAGTGACAGTCATGAATGGTTCGCAGGTCTCGCACCCGTAATACGTCTTTCGAAATTTCAGATACATATCGTACAACACTGCGAACTTGTTACGCTCGAAATTTAGATTCATATCGTCGTAGGGATAGAACTCGGAATTCAAATAGAGTTTTCAAATAGAGTTTTTACATTAGTCAGGTTGCAATCGTCGAATTTAGAAACGCCTTCCGACGGTACGTTTTTCCTTCCGGTCTGTAGCGCGAAGATCACGTATCGCGGTTTCTCCAATTGCGTCGCCGCTTTTACCGCCCAGGAATGCTTGGTTGTATTTTGCAACAGCGGATTCGTACAGATCCCACGAACGAAAGCCCATGCTCAGATATCATCCACTGTCCAACGTTCGCAGAAGCGACAGTTTGTTAACGTCATTAAGTATCACGTGTGGCATTCGCCATTGTATTCTCAACAAGATGATTTTCGGTCTCTGATCTGAATGCGCCACGACGCAATTGTTATCGTTGCGAGCGCGTATCAGAATAAGTTCATGTCGCGCGTTTATCACTATGCGTTTGTAATCCTTGCAGAAACCGAGGAGTACGTTGAGAGGCACGCAAAAGTTGAAATCGTCCAACCATCCAACGCTATAGGTGGTATTTCCCATCCGGTGTTCTGTAAAGCTCTATCTCTCTTGTAGCTCAACGATGCGTAGTTTTTCATCAAGCTCGTTATGCCGACGTTTCTGCTCTTATCGATCTCCACGCCATTGAGCTCGTATCGAATCTCGTCGAACATAAACGTGACGCAGTTGTTGACTAGCTTCGCTCTCGTAACTTCCTTCGCCGTATCTTCCTTCGCCGTGCCTTCCTTCGCGCTCTCTCTCGTCGCGAATTTTCCCTCGATGTATAGAAAACTTTCGCACGGCAACGTATACAGATCCTGTTGCTGTATAGGTATTCGTATCTCGTCGCTATATCCGAACGTGGTGTTAGCATACAGATTGTAAGTGTGGGTTTCTATTCTCACGATACGATCGTCAAAGATCGGGGCACCTCCGATACTTAAAATGTCGCTCGCCATGTCGATTCTTCATGACGAAACCTAAAGATCTTAAGAACGCAATGTTCGCGGCGTTTAGCTCGTTCGCTCTTCCCTCGCGTGCCTTCCTCGTCGCGTCGTTTTGCGGTAGGATCGCAGATGTAACATTTGCGTCTCCTCCTCCTCTCGCGTACCACTCGTTCAGAACGAACATCTTTCGCTCTTGCGCATTTCTCTCTAATGCCTTCGTCGTCGCACGTGAAGTCGCGCCGTTATCTCCTCTCCGCGAAAATCGATCGGTCGCTCGTTTTGATCCACGCCTCGAAGCGTGATATCGGTAACGTTTCGCGTAATCGGAAAGTAAATGATCGATGTCGGAGCGTTCGACAGTTTATATCCCGGAGGAACGTTCAGCGAAAACTCGAGTATCGTGTGAACCGGCTCGTTGTTGCTGTACGCACCCGCGGTGATATTGCACTCCACCCGAATGATATTCACGCCCATGATATTCACGGGTCTGTCGGACGTGTGCCATTTGTTCGGTCGTAGCACGCGCGACGACGAGAATCCCAGGAGCGAACCGATGTTGTTCGGTTTCGTGAAATCGATTTGATGCTCGCACCTGATCTCGCTTCTCATAGTGTTCTCATTGGGTCGAATGATCAGAGACCGCGCGCTTCTCTCGCCCTCGTCATTCTCGTCGTAGACGATGTCGTCGCTCTCGTCCTCTTGCTTGCTCTTTCGTCGATCTTTCGCTTTTTAGAGATAGCGGCGTTTAAATATCTGTCTATCGCACTTAATTCGTACGAACCCTCGGGAATCACGATCGTTTTGTCGTTGTAATAGAACTTATTATTCGTGGAATCGACGTTCGGTATAGTGTACGTTTCGAAATTCATGAGACCTAACTCGTAATCGTCGCTCAGATCTAAAGCGGGAAAATAGCACGCTGTGAGAACGCTACTCTTAAACGAAAGGCTCAGCGACATCGCGACTGATTCTCAAGAGAAATCGCAGGCACAACTGACCGCAAATGCTCTACGTACGTCTGATACGATCCGCAATTGTATGTTATATTTACGCCGCCGAGATATCTTTCGAGTTCCCTCGACGGTCGAAGATTGCCGAAACTGTCGAAGTAAATCGCGTCGTTTCCCCTCTTCGCATAGGCGACCCCATCGAGTCGTCGAGATTCACGATGTCGCTCTCGTTACGCCTTCGATGGTAATGCGTCACGCATAAACACTCCTCTGAAGAAGGGTACTCGTAGACGACGCGCCGAGCAGTTCAGCTGTTCGTTCGTCGTAATGCCGGAGAGCGGTAACTGGAGCGATCCTAACGTTTCCTTCCATGATTTTTTTTTTTTTCGTTCTTCTCGTCACACCGCTGCCACCTTTGTAAGGCGCTAGATGCAATCCGTGACCCTCCATCGCTCGATTGTGATGTTGCAACTCCTCCAGTTGACGCCGTGCGGTTTTACTAGCGTTCACCGCCTTCGCGACACCCGCCGCGCCACCGATCAAAGAACCGAGCGCGCCTAATATTGGAAAAATGGAAAACAAGCCTTCGCGTTTCACCATTGGAAGTATCCTCCTCCTCGTTGTCGTCTTCCTTTTCTTCTTTCTCAAACTGATGCCTAGCTTTGTCTTTGCTTTCATAGCAGCCCATATGGCGATCGCGGCGGCTCTTTCGCCGAAGGTGAAATCTCCGGCCGTTATACATTCCCGCGCTTTCTCGGCGAGAGTTCGGTCGGCGTCGTGGCGATCGGCGAGTTTCTTATTTCGCGAATAGGCGATGTCGTGCTCGCAGCACGCCGCGTCCAACGGATTTACGCCTCGATCGCCGCGCGCCAATCGCTTCGCGATGGGTGCCGGGCCCGCAAAATTGATACCCGGGAATATGTCTATATGCGATTGTTGCCACGGACGATTATAATACTCCAGACACACGCGACAACGTTGTTGACCTCGGGGTCCGCTCTCAGATGATCAGGTAGTCTGTTCCACAGTAGCTCCACGTATCTGTCGAAATCGTGCACGAGAACGAACTTCGGGATAAGTCGCAACTGTTGGGTGGATAGATTGAGAATATCGCGTTTGTCCGTCAATAGGGGAAACATACCGATCACTGTGCGCGATCGAATCGCCGTCGAGTATAAGTGGAGCGATTATCGGTCGCGTTTCCTCGCAGCCAGCGCGCGTAAATTCGTTCGACGATCGCCGGCTATAGGAGTGCTCAATTTCGACCGTAAGGCTCGACGAATCTCGGGCGAGCGGTCGGGAGGGTGCGCAGACATGGCCCTCTACTACTGAACACGATACGTTGCATCATTTGCAGCTCCTCCAATTGCGGTAAAACGAACGTTGATAAACATGCTCGAAAGTCCGCACGGCGCGCGCTTTGAGAACGTGTACGTCTACTCGAAATCTCTGCAACAACCAAATCGATACCTGGCGGAACTGCTCGAGTCAATGGACGAAATCGGCTATCGCGCGTTCTCAAACAATAGCGACGTCGTGCCACCGAGCGAGGCGCTTCCCGATTCGATATTCGTGTTCGACGACGTGGCCTGTGACAAGCAGAACGCGATCAGGGAATATTTCGCCATGGGTCGACACTCGAACATCGATTGTTTCTATCTTTGTCAGACATATGCTAAAATTCCAAAACACCTAATACGTGACAACGCGAATCTCTTGATTCTGTTTAAGCAGGATGGCACTAACCTAAAACACGTTTACAACGAGCACGTGAACACGGATATGTCGTATGAGAATTTTTATGCCTTGTGTCGCGCGTGTTGGAAACGCAAATATGCTTTCGTAGTCATCGATAAAGACAGCGCGTTAAGGAATGGTAGATACAGACGAGGATTTAATGATTTCGCCGTGGTGTAAAGCGATCAGTTGTGCTACGAGGATGGACGTTGACGCTGCTGCGAGTATGAACGTTGACGCTGCGGTTGGTACGGACGTCGCTCGGCAGAAAAAAACGGCGCGAGAGATCGCGAAGACTCAGAACTCTATACGTAAAAAGTACAGAGAGTTAAAGACCGATGTGATAGAAGAGGAGATCGCGTTGGAGAGGTGACTCAAGCCGATCGTTCAGCCGTTGAAACGAATCGCCGAGAACATCGCGCGAGACGAGTCGACCGAGGGAATCGACCCGATCGCGTTCGTCGGCGTTAAGAGGAAACGCGAGACCGATGACGACGACGAGCCACCGTCTAGATCGACGAAGAGACGCCTCTCGACGAGATCGCCCTTGATCGCGACTGTGAGTCCCGCGACTAGAAATGAATCGGAAGAATCGATCTCGAACGCGCAATGGGGACCGTTAACAAATATATCGCAAATATATGGGCGCGCTTCTAAGCGGGGACAGACAGAGCGTGATCGATCACATTTACGGGGTGTACTTCGACTTGGACGGCTCGATGCTCTGCGACAGGCGATTCGACGTGACCGCCGACGACAGCGTGATCGTGGGCGACACGCGATATCCGGGTACCCTGGGCTTATACGAGTTGATCTTCAAGAGACTTCCCAACGCCGTGTATACGGAGAACGACAAACAAACATACAAGAGTATATTGTTAACTACGAACGCCCATCGGCGTGATCACAATGCGCTTATGCTCATTCTAGGAAACAAAGATTTCAAGTACAAGCATATCATCGCGCCGCTGTTGCTCGATAGAGACAAAAGTGGCACTGGTACTGGTAAAGCGAGAAAAAAAGAGATCGACTCTGTTCCATCCGCTATGCGGGTGAGAGACAAAGGAATCGAGTACGTTCATTGGGACGATCCCAACGAACTAATCGATCGTCTTCGATTGCTCGATGCCTCTAGACGAGCTGCAACGACGCTCACGACAACGAGATTCTATCGATACTCGAGGAGCTTCGCGAGATCGACGCGATCGAGTAAAACGCGGCGCGCGCTCGCAGCGACCGATATTCCCGTTATGTTGGTGAACAGTTCGGAAGACCATTGGAGTCGTTCGGCGGAGGTGACAGGGCACGCTCGCGACCGTCGATCGATTCCTTGCGTCGCTATGTGCGTAATAACGCGCTCTGTCTAAGACGATTACTACGACGCTAGAAACAAAATCATACGGCGTTTAGCCACACCTAGAACCGATACCGACGCCGCGAGTAAAAGCTACGTGGACAGCACGTTTCGAGACGCGGAAACGAAAATCTCCGAGACGAGCGAATTCTCGGCGAGCACTCGAACGTTGCTGTCGGAGATAAACGAGAGCACGGTTAGATCGATCGGCGAATTGGAGGAATCTATGACGCGCATAGCCAGATTATTTCTCAAATACGATATGCAGATCGCCGAGATTACGAGCAGATTATCGCACGCGATAGATTCATCACGCGAGGGCATGATGTCTGTGAACAAATTCGGGAAGTCTCTGGAGAGGCAACGCGGCGATCGTTCGACGATCGCATCCCTGCGGGCGTATGTGCGTCGCAACGCGCTCTGCCTTAATCCGGATGACTACGATGTCAACAGACGCAAGATACGCTATTTGGATACACCGATCGACGATACCGACGCGACGACCAAGGGTTATGTCGACGACGCGCTTCGCGTAAGGAGCGAGGAGTCGAAAGTTCTAACAAACGAGCTACGAAAACAGCTGGAAGATATGAACAAGCGAATTCGGAATATTCTCCTACGGTATTACGACGTAAAAACCGCAGTGGACGTTCTGCGATACCTCGAGAAAAAGAGTGAAGCCTCGCTTGTCGATCACGACAAACGAATAGAGGAGACAAGAGACGCGGTGGAACGAGAGCTCGAAAAACAGGACGAATCGCGAGAGAAAGATCTGAGCGAGATCCGAAGGATCATCGAGACGCTCGGTGACGCTCAGGAGAAACGAACGCGAAATCTAGAGGAATCACTGCGACAAATCGAGGAGAGGAGGGAGGCCTCGCTCGTCGATCTCAATAAACGAATAAGGGAAACAAAACAAGCGCTCGATAAACGGAACAACCACGAATTAAAGATCTGCTCATGTTTCAACGTGAGCTGGGACGAACGGAGGAAAAATAGGACAAAGTGCGAGCTAGAGACTTGAGCGAGATTCGAAAGACCGTCGAGACGCTCAGCGACACTCAGGAGAAACGAACGCAGATCCTAGAGGAATCACTGCGAAATCTAGAGAAATCCCTGCGAAACGAGATCGACGCGTCGTCGACGAGCCGCGAGAGAATATCGACGAACGTGGAGAATCTCGCGCGTAGCGTGACAGATCTGACGAAAATCGCGAGAAAACTGACGGACAAAGCGGTAACGTGAGAGCTGGATAAAATAGGATATGACTAGAGAAACGATAAACGAATTACTAATCGCACTAAAAACGGATATTTCAAATACCATGAAACACGCGATTAATGTTTGGAACGAGGAACAGGAGCGAACGCGTACGAATAAAACCAACGCGAATCGCGCCTTCTCGTAAAATCAGCGATGACCGTCAAGAAGAGGAGACTCGTCGAGGAGCTTCACGCGCCCGCGCGAAGAAACTTTCCGCGTCGTCGAGTCGTGGTGTGTTACAACGACCTGTGGCAGGCCGATGTCGTCGAGATGCGTCCGTACGCGCGACGAAACAAAGGCTACAACTACGTGATGACGATCATCGACGTGTTGAGCAAATACGCGTGGATTGTGCCGCTGAAGAGCAAGAGGAAGCGAGGTAGCCGCGGCGTTATCCAAGATATTTCGCGACGACGCTCGACATCCGCGAAATCTACAAACGGACAAGGGCAAGGAGTTCTATAATGCCTCCGTAAAAGCGGTTACTGATAGGTACGATATACGCCACTACTCGACGTACTCGGTGATGAAGGCGGCGGTTGTGGAGCGATTTAATCGCACGCTCAAGAACAACATGTGCAAGCTCTTCACGCTCAACGGATCGTACAGAGCTTGACGCTCTACCGCGTTTAATCTCGGAGTATAACAACCGCGCGCATCGAACGATCGGAATGCGACCGGTGGACGTAACTCCAACCATTGCCAAGAGACTCCTCTCCACGGTATACAGTCACTTGAAGATCGCAGCCCCCGCAAGATTCAAAGTGAACGATTCGGTACGCGTCAGCAAGTTCAAAACGATTTTCGAAAAGGAATATACGCCTAACTGGACGACTGAGATTTTTCGAATCGCTAAGGTGCAACGCACGAATCCCGTGACGTATCTGCTGAAAGACTATCGTAAAGAGCCAATAGCCGGAGGATTTTACGAACACGAGTTACTGCGAGTTTCCAATCCCGATATCTATCTCGTTGAGAAAGTGCTACGTAGAAAAAACGATAGAGTTTTGTCAAATGGTTAGGAATGGACAATACACATAACTCTTGGATTCACAAAACAGCTGTATTGTAATGAATAAAGAGTGTACAGTATTACTTATTCTACATTGGTACAAATTTTTTATACTACATCAGTATCTAATAACGGTATCTTATAATGGCCCCACGGTAATGTATTGGAGTCGGGTATTAAGTATCGCTTGTCGTCGTGAGGACTCAAAGCTAGCTTTAGTTCGGACACGGTGTAAACTTCGTGCAGCGTCGAGCGTATGCACGCCTGACGTCTCGATTGCTGCGACGATTCGTTCAAGCAACGTGTGAAATCCTCGAACATTATCGTTTTCGCGACGGTACTCCTCTTGATGCCCTTTATTCTCTTCGTATCGCTCTTTCCCAAAACTCTCAGAGCGTACATCTTCGCCCTAAGTCCTATGATCTCATGATCGCTCCGTTGTTCTCGTCTTTCATCAAACCAAGAACCTTCTTATTCACGCGCGGTATATCGTACGCGTTGTTGTCGGAATAATCGCTGGTGTCGAATCTCGCGATATCTCGCTTCATATTCTCGTAAACGTTTCGACATTCCAGAAAATATATCAAGCTATCAAGGTATCCGTGTACATGATTTTGCATTTAAAGCGATAAAGCGGCATCATATAATCGTAATGAAAATTGTACAATCGCATTTTGGATATCTCTAGAATGCACATACCAACGTAGATTGGTTTGTTAAACTGAACCTCGAGTTTGCGCAACTCGATAGCCATGAGATTCTTGTCGAAAACGCTCCTACTGTGAAAATTCGGTTTCGCGATCAGCGTCTCCGCGCCATATCTTCCGTCCCAACGCGTCACGAGTCTCAGGTCTACGTAATTGTGCACGTTCTCCATTATTTTGCCGAAAACCGCGTTGTTCATCAGCTTATACAGATTCCTCTCGAACTCGTTGCTCGCGCAAGTTCTCCGTTCCGTATTGAGCTCGATGTACGCGCGCAATCAAGAAGACTGCGCGAACCGCAATGCGCGATAGATCTTCGTCACCCATAAACCGTGTCGCACGCATTGCTGAATATTGCGATAATGCGTCACGTAACGCGACTTGTCGAGTAGAGCGTGGCGAGTAGCTTTTCGTTTCGACTTCCCGGCGGTCTCTCGCGCGTCGGACAGAACGGAAGATCCGCGTGGTCGTCATGAAGATATCGCGGATACTCGAGATCGACTTCTAGAATATAACCGATATCGGAGTCAGATGGCACGGACATAATATCAAGACCTTCGACATCCTCGACCCACCGAAATTTCGCATACGATAAAGGTTCGCACATGGCCCAGCCGTAGAGATTGTTCACATCGTAGTACATGAGATACGACGACGGCTGAGACGAGTCATATGACGATTCATATTGGTTATTAACTCGCGCGTATCTGTTCGAGCATTGACTTAAACCGCCGCGTATACCGCGCTCTACGAACATCACCATATCGATATCGGTAAGCAGATCGAATCGAACGTTCGTGTATTTGAACATAGCGTCCCACGTATATCCCGGTAATGTGAAATAATGCGCTGGATCCAAATCGTAACTTTCCATACAAGTATCTCAAAAATTTTCAAAAACATCCGCCAAGAGAAGCACATCCGTTTTCAAATATAGATCGCTGTATTCGCCGAGAGTTTTCACGTGAAAACGCTCCCATACCCTTCGCGCGTATTCATAATCACTAACGCTTACAGTTTCGCCAGTTGAAGAACTGTGAAAGGCTTCGATCGGCGGTAACTCGGTCATTAACAATTTATCAACGCTATCGATGTATTCATACGGAAATACGCCCTTGCGCATGAGCAACTCGAAATCTTCCGCGATGAGATCGGAAAATTCGAATCACGAGATCCTCAATTTTTCCCTATCTAGATACGAAGCTACTTTTTCTAAACTAGTATTAAGAAACGAATCCACGAAACGTAGCTTAACACAAGTTTTCCATTTTCCGTACGCCGAATCGTTGACAATTTTCGAAAACGCGATGTAATTCTCCTTAGTCAATGGTAACAAATCGACTCTACCCTCGAAAGCGTTCGCTATATCCTTAATAATGAAATGTGCATCGTAACCGGATAGATTGTGAAAAAAAAACGGGAATAACGAACGCGTTCTGATAGTTCAAATTGCAGCTCGCGTGCGCGGGTCCTCTGCATCGTCCGATAAGATGACAGTGATCGCGCACGCGAATATCGTACGATTCAAAGCTCCTTCCGCACACGTGACAATTTGTCGCCTTTTGAAAAGCGCTCCGCTCGTTCGGCGTGAATTCCGACATCGGTACGCTCGCGCACAGAATCTTCTTCACGCGACACGCGAGAGCGCGCAGCTCCTCGACGAACCACGAGACGCAGTCGTCACCTCGGCGAGATCTATACGCGGATACGATTCCGTTGTACGTGCTACGCAAATAATATCCTATGCTAAACGCCTTGTGGTGTTGATAGGCGAATCTATTGTCGAGACTCCCACTGAACCATTAATCTCCCTTTTCTAAAACGCACTCCAGATCTGCATACACGACGAATCGTAGTCTCTCCTTTCTGTCGTGATTGTGAAAAGAGAGCAACTTGTTGTCCTCGCTCGGAAGAATAACGGCGCAGTCGTTCGCTCTTCCGTACTCGACGCTATGCGCAATTTCTCGTTTAAGTAAAAATAATGTAGACATCTGAAAAATACAATTTATAATTAATACAAAATTTATCTCGCTGACGAACATAAGCTCTCTTACGCTTACCGGTCGCATATGTATTTTTTTCCTTATGCTTGTTTATTTGAGACGTTAACAGTCGAGACAGATGCTTTATCCATACGAAATGACCGACGTTATCGCCGCGTCACTTGTTCGACAGATAGAGCAAATTTACGTGCGTAGACTTTTTGTTCCCCGTAAGCAACAAAGGAACGATCATGATATCGTTCCTCCCCGTTTTCTCTTGAATGGCAAATACGTTAATAGACAAATCGTTAAGACGTTCGAATCTAGCGATGTTTCGTAGTGTCATAGGAAAGTCGATATCATCGAAATTCAGCACCAACGAATAGTGAGGATATGACGACGGTCTATCCGAGTGTAGATCAACGGGATATAGAGCGGCCATCACCGCCCACGTGAAACACGCGTTGTCGTGTGAACGTACATTAATCACGGCTCTCTTATATCTTATCTTCGGAGGAAGTAACATCCAGCGTGTATAGGATTACACTTATTTACATTGATCATTAAATTTAATATCCGAAGTAACGCCCAACCGCTATCACGTTCCTGAAATTCCTCCAGCGACGTCAGAACAACATTCATAACGTCTCCGTCGTACCATTTTCGTAGATCGGACATACCGAATAGCTGACAATTCCTCGTGCGAATGTTCTTAACAGCGCTCTTATCATTCGCGACGAATTCCCCATGAAACATAGTGTTGAACACTCCCCTTTAAACACGCGTGCATATCGAGATCGACTTGCACTCGCTCGAGCACCGTGGCCCTTCCTCAAGAAACCGTCGAGGTTCGATGTACTCGATGTTTACCACAGCACTCGTTCGTACGCGATTCGCGAAAGCCGTCTCGATATCCACCCATTCGAATCCCTTCGAACCATCGTATCCTGCACCTAAGTAACTAAAACGTCGACTCAAAGCGAATCTCGCACTCTCCAACTGCGCTACTCGAGAAATCAGAGAATTTATCGTTCCAGTAACCGTAGGATCGACTCTATTCTCACATCTACCTCTCAAGACCTCGAGACACTCGATACACTCTTGTTCCCAAATACGATAGGCGCACACTCCTTCAACTCCCGCTGCGCGTTCGAGAAGATCGCGACTCTTCTCCATATCGCAACTTCCCACACTGTGTTACCCCAACCGTCCATAGGAACAACGAATTTAACGTCTCGAACTTTTCTCTCTCTCGCTGTTCTTTCATAGATCACCGCTCTGTCGCTCAGAACGAGCAACGTTTCGATCCACAGTTTCTCTCGCGGACTCTCCGTACCGATCTCCCGTCGCAAGTGATACGTGGTCACGTTCCAGCGAACATCTTCCCTCGCCACGATCCACTTCTCGTCGTTACCAGGCGCGATAGTCTCGTAACACTCTAAACTATCGTCACTCTCGATAATCAACTCGTAACGATCGTCGTCGAGATCGCGATACGTCACGTTGCGATCGAACGCGTGTAAAAACGAATCGTCGCTCTCGCTCGAAGACGAACCACCGTTAAGTGCGACTTCTTCCATATACGTTTTTAACAATGGGAAAAAATGCCTCTCATGACTAGATATGTACCCCGAGGCAGCATCGAAAACGCGACAACCGCGACATTCCGAAATACGCGCGGCATCCTACATAATCAGAACGCGCGCCTTCCCATTGCCGCGAAAACAGGATGCGCTAGATCCCCGTGGAAACCGTCTAGACTCAGAACGCGCCTAACCGCAACCTACAAATAGTTCTTTCCTCTTTTTACGTGCCTGACAAAATAATACAACAATAGAGTAATAAAATAATACAACAATAGAGTAATAAAATATTCTCTCGTCATTAACACTCCTACGACGATTCCCTCCTCGCGCGACCTCCATCTCTCATACATTCCCAATACCGTTGCCCTTGATATCGCACATTAAATCTCTCATTATTAACACTCGTGCGACGATTTCCTCCTCACGCGATTCCCACTTCTCGTTTCTCATACGTTCCCGATAATATAACGTCACCCTCGGTATCGCTAATTGAAGACTCCCGGCGCGTCGCCGATCTGCCTTTCGTCCTCCGCGATACGCAAACGAACGAGGAAAAAACTCCGTCTCTCTCGCGGTTAATCTTATTCTCATACATATTCATATATACAATCCATAGTTATATTACGATTATAATATATACTTATGCGCGCACACTTAGTTGCGCTAATTGTTGCCAATGCGCTCTCTTCTTTTTTTCTCCTCCTCGTACGCGACTGACGAAATGACATCGCTTTTCCTCCAATACTTGCGATGAGCGCAAAAAAACATCTCGTCGTCATCGTTATCGTTGAATACATCGTAATAGCTGCTTTCGTGAAAATTCACCATGTACTCCTGTCGTCTGCTAATCTCGATCGGCTTCTTCTTTTCGTAGAGTACCTCCAGTAAAAGATTATATGCCATCCCTCGATAGTGATGACATACACACGCCTCTATTATCTTTTTAGGTGAAATCTCACGCTGAGGCGGAAATCGACAACCACGCCTCTTTAATTGATTGGAAATCGATGTGTATTGTCCTCTCACGACGTACTCCGTCACATTGACCGACACGCCGTCACATTTCGCAATAGAGAAGATGTTAGGTCATCCAGCGAATGGCATCAACACATCTCATCGTCGTCAATCAATCATTCGTGTCTCACATAGCTGACACCGATTCGCTACTTTAACGGTTCTCGTCATCGTAAACACACGGCGACAAGTATCGCTCAAAAGAATCGCCTTGACGACGCGTCAAACCGCAACGTTCTACAAAACAGGACAAACGGCACGCGCTATATCCTCATAGACACCTAGACATGAAACACGCCTAAGGCGACGTAACAAACCGCGGCATCCTGCGAAACAGGACGCGCTAGACTCCGCGGAAAACGCTCAAACGCGAATCGCCTCGACGACGCGCCAAATCACGACATTATGAAAACAGACACACCTAAGGCGACATAACAAACCGCAACATCCTGCAAACAACGTCTAGACACGGACATGCCTAAGGCGACGTAACAAACCGCGGCATGCCG
>NW_011933246.1:3762-14776 GCF_000187915.1 Pogonomyrmex barbatus | reverse complement strand
GCGGCCACGTGGAGGTCGTATTCAAGTCGCCGAAATGCGTTGTTACGACCCGCGCGATTCCTCCGTGCTTTAGGCATTCGGCAGAGGCTCTAGGCGTATATTGTATTAGTTAGAAGATTAGGATTACCGCGTGCTCGAAGTCCAATGTTTCCTTTGTGGTAAGTGCGGATAACGCACAACACCTTGCCCTCGGAAACGATCGGAATTCTTGCTTTAACTGCTAATTATTCGATAAAATAAGGTTTGAGTTGTTATAAATGCCCGTTGCCTCTTTAGCCTCGCGAACACTTCCGATTTCTCGCGGTGATAGGAAGGATGATGCAATGAATAACACATGGCGAATACACTATACTTACTATATTCAAATATTCACGAATCGAATTACACTCGCGCAACACTTGGTTAAATTTAGAGCAATACAAAATTTAGAATACAAATGATCACTTAATTAACTTAACTAGATTGAGACGAAATAGAATTGACTTAAAATTAGAATTGGAATTGGGATTAGATTTGGATTGACACTCTCACGATGTGTACTATTCGACGGCGCGTACAAGAATGAATGAGCATGGCCGCGCGTTGTAACGCGTGCCTGCGGCGGCGCTGTTGCGCAACGTGGCGGTAGCGTGGGTACGCCAACGCACGTGGCGCTCGCGGCGGTCATAGCCTATAAAGCTAGACTAGACGCACGTATCTATAATGGTCGTTAGTCGGCCAATCAGCGCGCGGCTGACTGGAGATGATGCGCAACAGCAACGCGAGCCTTATTGTAGTATTAATAATTTTACAATTAATTAGATTCATTGTTAGCATGATTTATTTATTATTATTATTTAATTTTATTACTTATATTTATTACAGTGTATATTCACTGGCGGTAAGGCGCAACGCGTGATATGTCAACGGCAGGAGAGCCGGTTGTTGCCAGCTTTGGCTTGAATAGTGGCGCTTCTGCGCAGGTGGGATAAAAGGGGAAGGAAAAAATTTTTTTACGTTGGCTCTCCTGACGTTACAACGCAAAAACCGGGCCGGACGTCAGCGTGCGATTCGTCGAACTTTATACGAAATTAAATCCGCGCTCACCGGCGATTTGAGCGAATTGCTCGGATGTGAAGAAATCTACCAGCCAGAATACGAAGCGCATTTCAAGAATAGCCTGTGGGCTCCAAGTCCCCCGAATCCAGCAACGTTGTCTCCAGACGCCCCTCATCCTAGTGTGCATCCTGAGACCCGCCAGGCCGACAGCGAGAATTAAAAACCCGAATCCAGGAACCGGGCCAACGAAAGGTAAGTGAATTCCCATTTCCTATTCGTGAATCGCGTTATGTGCAGAGGACGATCGGAAGGCTCGCGTCAAAAGAGAACACATCCAGCCGCCGTCTTTAATTACCAAATAAGTATCTCTCGGTGTGTAGTCGAATTCGGGTATGGTCTTGTCGGCATAGCTACCGATACAAATTCTGCCAATCTCATATGTCTAGAGTGTAAATCCCGTTATAATCTCAATTGTGATCAACTACAATTCACCGCTATCTTAAGGCATTATATTAATGTTGGGACTATTCGGGAAGAAAGGCTTTGCAATTTTTGCGAACTAAATTAGCTCTCTGGCGTGAGGTAACCGACTGCGATCCCTGCTCCGAAGCATTTGCGGCATTCTTAGAATATTTACGCGAAGAAAATACTTCTTTTTACGCACTGCCGAATCCTATCGTCATTGACGTAGATGCAGAGATAGGACTGCACGATATCGTTTTCTCTAGGAGACTATCGACCTTTTTATACGGTCTATACAGTCGCAATTTGTATTAATAAACCAGTCAAGTCATTCTGTAAAAACCAACACGCAGCCCAGTGCGAGCAGACTCGCCCCACGCGTAGCACGTCTCGCCTGCGACGTAACACAACCAATTGAGTTCCGCATACCGAGATTGCCGCCACTAGATATCCCGGACATCGATCCCAGGAAACCTGTCTATCATCAGACCAGAGCTGAGATCCTGTATAAATACTATTAAAGGTAGGAAAGATCTTATTTATTAGCACGCTCAAATAGATAAATTGCATATGTGTAAGGAACAAGTGAGGTCGCGTCGTCCCGAGACCTCTCCGGGTACGATCTATTTAAATCGTGTTGGATTATGTAAATGTGTGACAGAATTCGGCTATGGTACCATAGGATACGCTACCGATATTAACGAAGCGGGTCTTCATTGTTTGACATGTAAAGTAGAATGCAATCGCTCATTTCCCGAAGAAAAATTTAAATTAATCCTACGTCATTATATGAGTATCGGCAATAATTCCGCGCCGCGAGAATGTGAAAATTGTCACGTTACATTAAGTATTCGCCGCGAAATTCACGAGTGCAGTGGATGTTCCGACGGCTTTGTCGCTTTTAACGCATTTTTACGCGAAAAGCGAAGAGAATTTGAAGACCTCTCGTTACCAGCGAGTCTGGATATAGAAACCAGTGGACCCAGTGTCGGGTTACACGATATAATTTTTTCAAGAAGATTAAGCTTCTTTTTATACTATCTGCACTTAAATCTCGAACGTTCTTAGGAACCTTTCTTAGGAAAATTAATAGAAGAGATCTCTAGCCGCTCAGGGATCTCGCCCCTCCCTAAATTTTCAAAATTTTGGGAAGCAACAACATTCAGCCCGATGTGAACGCAGAAAATTCTAGTTTCACTCGGACGTACATAAATGTGCGCTCCGTCACCCACCACGGGACGTGACATAAAACTGGTGACAGCGGTGGGATATCCTTAAAACTAGCGAATAAAAATCCTCTGATTGAAAGAAAGGGTTATTATAGGAACGGTGAATTGCGATTTGAGCTTTATATAACGCTTTTATTATGCATGAATACTAATAGCATGAAGGATTAAAACCCAAATCGGGAACCCAAATCGTCAATCGCATGCCATCTTTACAAACAGTAAAGGTTTAAACAAACTAATATTTCACAATTAAAAGGGCCTGCTGGCAATAATCTGCCCGGGTGCCGCAACTGAGCAAATTTTAAAACTGCAGAAACATACTCCTTCGTAAAACTATTCATTTAAAATAATAACTAAATGCAGAGAACCGTAGCAATGAATACGCGGTCAAATAAAAAATTACCGCCCGAAGAAGACATAGAGTATGCGGGAGCCGCGTCCGCCGAAAGAAACGATCCCGACGATCGTATTGATCTTAAAGCCGAAATGATTGCGTTACGAAATGAGCGTGAAGTAATGCGCGATGTCATAAAAATGATAGGAACGTTGCGAAAAGAAATGAACGAACTGCGAAATCTTACAGAAAACCGCAACGAACAAATTACAGAAGAGCCATCTGGGCAAATGCCTTCTAATCCGCGAGTATCTTATCTGGATTTGAGCGACATCGGATCAGAATTGCCACCCGCACCGCGAATATCTTACCGCGAGGCGACTGAGTTCGTCCTATATTATGGTTATAATATCCCGCTAAACAAATTTCTGGTCGCGTGTAGGCAAGCACGTGATATTTTGTCGCCGAACTATGAACGATCGTTGACTCGATTATTGGTAGCGAAATTGCGAGGCAGGGCGCATTCCGCCGTGACGGATGAGCCGTGTGAATCGGTCACCCAATTAACCGATTTATTAATTAGTGCATTCGGATCTATTAAAAGCGTGTATAGGGGCGAATTAACTGCCATCCACATTAAGGCAAAAGAACATATCCTGGATTACATTGATCGGGTAAAGGAACTAAGATCCGCTGTGTTGGACGGGGAAAGAAGAGCGCGAGGCCTATTAAACAGAGAAATAATGAACGAAGTGGATAATTTAACAGCCGAATGTTTTTGTAACGGGTTGCCGATCGTATACCGCCTTCAACTAAAACCAGAACATTATAATAATCCATTTGAAGCTTTCACAGCCGCGAAATTAATTGCGAAACGCGAAGAAATAGAGAGACAGTGGATGGAGATAAAACCAGAAAGGAATCCAGAGAGATATCCTATATCGCGCCATGCCGCTAGATATTGCGTAGCACAGTCGGCACCGCCGACGCAACAAGTGACGTTATCAGAAAGGTATCTGCCGCCTCTTAGAGATAACCGATATCAAAATAATTATCGCGAATCGCCTAAGGTTTCATTTCGGCCACCGTCAAACCGATATCGTGAGCCGACAAATAAATACGATGAGAGATATCGCGAAGAAAAATACCGCGGTAATAACCAAAGGGTATCGCATGACCTCGCTACGAACCTCGTGAGAGAATCCCTGACGCAACTACTGCATCAAAGAAAGAGATAAAGAATGACGTAATAACTAAATGGTGTCGATACTGCAAGACATGAGGGCATGAAATAGATGAATGTCGCAAAAGGGAGTGTTATAACAGACCCATAATTAATCAGGGAAACGAAAGGGATCCGCTCCGAAAAACGGATGCGACGAAGACGGATCCTCAACGAATAACGAGTCCGATAAATACAATAAGCGAAGAAAAGAAAGTACAGCCAAGCACGAGCAACATAGAATTGCCACATTAAATCCAATAGCATTCAACCGAGCGCCGACAGCTTCCTTAACAATAGATGGTCTAATACCCAACGTAAAGTTTATGATAGGTACGGGTGCTACTCCGAATCTAATAAAGAATCGAAATATTTTACCAGGAACGCCCATAACAGGAAACGATATTATGTATCTTAGTGGAATCACGCAAGGAAAAATCGCAACCTTAGGGTCAATACAATTAAACTTCCTTAGTCATAAAATTAGAATGCACTCGGTACCGGATAGTTTCCCGATAGTCCAAGAGGGAATTTTGGAAGCAGAATTTCTTAGCGATAATGCTACTATTGACTTCCCTAGGAAAGTCCTATGTTGGCAAGAGGCCAAGATCCCATTTGCGCAACATGATTCAATGGTCGTTCCCGCTAGGTCGCGAACCACCTCCTATATTAATATTGAAAATACAGAAGTCGAGATAGGATATATACCAAGACTAAACGTTCACAAGGATATATTTGTGGGCGAAGCCCTTGTTAAAAATCGCAACGGAAAAGCATATCTACAGATAACAAATACCGGGGAAATAGATCGGGAGATAGTAATACCCACAATTCGCATACAGGAAATCGAACTCATTAAGAGCAAATCAAACCACAACCAAAGCCCACCCTCTTCCTATCATAATGCTTTGCCAGTTAACTTAGTGTCGCGTGCAAATGCTTCAGAAAAATTGACTCAGATTCGTGATCTGCTACGGTTGGATCACCTCAATAAGGAAGAAAAGGACCATGTCAATGGCTTAATAAAAAAAATAGCGATCTATTTCACATCCCTAGCGAAACATTAGAATATACAAATGCAGGAGCACATAAAATTATCACGACAGATGAAAGACCTGTCAATACAAAACAATACCGCTTCCCGCCGATTCATAAGGAAGAAATTACGCGTCAAGTGAATGAATTGATAAAAAATGATATTATAAAACCTTCAAAATCGTCCTATAACTCCCTTATGGATCGTGCCTAAGAAAAGAGATTCTAAAGGAAACAAACGATGGCGAATAGTTATAGACTATCGAGCGCTTAACGAAAAAACTATAGGTGATGCTTATCCGCTACCGAATATTACAGAAATTCTAGATCAGTTAGGAAGTGCGAAATATTTTAGCATCTTCGATTTAACATCGGGATTCCATCAGATACCGATGCACGAGCCTGACGCACATAAAACTGCATTTTCAACACCTTTCGGACACTACCAATTTAACCGTATGCCATTCGGATTAAAAAACGCGCCGGCAACCTTTCAAAGGCTCATGGATCAGGTACTGACTGGATTACAGGGCAACGAATTATTTGTGTACTTAGACGACATCGTAATATACGCTAGCTCATTGAAAGAGCACAATGATAAATTCTCTAAATTAGCAGCGCGTCTTAGGAACGCTAATTTAAAATTACAAAACCGATAAAATGCGAATTCCTACGAAAAGAAGTAACGTACTTAGGTCATGTAATAGGAGAAAAGGGAGTCCAGCCGGACCCCGAGAAAGTAAAGGCTGTGCAGGCCTTTCCGATTCCAAGAAACCAAAAAAATATCAAGCAATTTCTTGGTCTAGCAGGTTATTACCGTAAGTTCATTCTAAATTTTTCCAGAATCGCGAGGCCATTAACGGCACTCTTAAAGAAAGAAAGTAACTTCGTGTGGAAGGAAGAGCAGCATCAAGCCTTTGCTTCTTTAAAAAATATATTATGTACAGAACCATTGCTTCAATACCCCGACTTTACGCGACCCTTTGTTATAATGACAGACGCATCTAACCACGCCATTGCGGGCATACTGAGCCAAGGGGCTATAGGCAAAGATTTGCCCATCGCGTACACGTCTCGAACATTAATTATTTCCGCCCATACGTATATGGAAGAAAATTCACTTTAGTAACCGACCATAAGCCACTGACATGGTTAAATTCCGTCAAAGATCCAATATCTAGATTAGCTAGATGGCGATTGAAATTGGCAGAGTACGGGTATGAGGTAGTATATAAAGCAGGAAAAAGCAACGTAAATGCAGACGCCCTTTCCCGAAATCCTATTGTCCAAACGCTATCATTGGAACAGCGCGATAAATCAAATAATATCTCCGACGACGATTCGGACATCACTGTACCATGCGCTGATAAAAGAACCCGACAAAAGAGGCGCAAAAGACAAAGCAGAGATAAGCGACGATGAATTCCATAGTGAAGACTCACTATCGGAAATGCGCAGTTCTTCCGATGATGACACAAGCTCTGAGAGCGAGTTTTTCTTTAGAAATACCAATGTAATGATAAGACCACATAAACAACTTTTAGTAGAAACAAAACACCATTTAGCCCAACAGAGGGATAACGTCGCAATATTCGTGACTCACAAAGGAGAACCGATAGATTTAGGTGCGCAGAATCTAAATGAATATATTCTCATACCCGAGATAAGACAAGTCGAGACAGGAAAGGCAAAGGTAATAAAGAAATTACATCATCGCGTTAGTCGTAGAGAAAGGAGTTTCTGAAATTATTGAACACGACAATTTGAAACTTGCGATAGGATCCTTATTAAACGCAACACGTGAATTAAATTTAAAATCCATTTCGATAAGTAAAGGAGCAATAGGTAATATATCGAGGAATACTATACATAGAATATTAAGAGATACATTTTGTAATGAGACAACAAGAATTACAGTATGTACGCACAAAGTTAGTACACCGCCAATTGAACAAAAAAATGAAATAATTACTGAAAATCACGCGTCCACGATTGAAGGCCATAAAGGCGTTAAGAAAACATACGAAAGAATAAGAGAAAAATATTATTGATCACGAATGAAGGAAGAAATACAAAGAGCTATAAGTCAATGCCACCAATGTCAGATTAAGAAACTAGTGCGCATAAAACCATGACAACCTATGATTCTCACAGATACACCAGATAAGGTGTTACGTCGCAGGCGAGACGTGCTACGCGTGGAGCGAGTCTGCTCGCACTGGGCTGCGTGTAGATTTTTACAGAATGACTTGACTGGTTTATTGATACAAATTGCGACTGTATAGACCGTATAAAAAGATCGATAGTCTCCTAGAGAAAACGATATCGTGCAATCCTATCTCTGCATCTACGTCAATGACGATAGGATTCGGCAGTGCGTAAAAAGAAGTTTCTTCGCGTAAATATTCTAAGAATGCCGCAAATGCTTCGGAGCAGGGATCACAGTCGATTACCTCACGCCAGCTAATTTAGTTCCGCAAAAATTGCAAAGCCTTTCTTCCCGAGTAGTCCCAACATTAATATAATACCTTAAGATAGCGGTGAATTGTAGTTGATCACAATTGAGATTATACCGGGATTTACACTCTAGACATATGAGATTGGCAGAATTTGTATCGGTAGCTATGCCGACAAGACCATACCCGAATTCGATTACACACCGAGAGATACTTATATTTGGTGATTAAAGACGGCGGCTGGATGTGTTCTCTTTTGACGCGAGCCTTCCGATCGTCCTCTGCACATAACGCGATTCACGAATAGGAAATGGGAATTCACTTACCTTTCGTTGGCCCGGTTCCTGGATTCGGGCTTTTAATTCTCGCTGTCGGCCTGACGGGTCTCGGGATGCACACTAGGATGCGGGGTGTCTGGAAACAACGTTGCTGGATTCGGGGGACTTGGAGCCCACAGGCTATTCTTGAAATGCGCTTCGTATTCTGGCTGGTAGATTTCTTCACACCCGAGTAATTCACTCAAATCACCGGTGAGCGCGGATTTAATTTCGTATAAAGTTCGACGAATCGCACGCTGACGTCCGGCGCGGTTTTTGCGTTTATTCGGCATCGAAAGTGACCATGAAGGGAATTGTTACTTCCCTTACAAGTTACGAATATAAGATTGAACTTTCTATCGCGATGAGAACCTGTAACCCTCTGCGGGTGGACGCACAACTTGCTAGCCAAGAGGCGAGACAGGTTGTCAGATATCTTATAATTTGACGACGTAAAATGCGTGAGAAGCGATACCTCTCTTGGGGAGTAGTACGGGTGGACGCACAACTTGCTACCCAAGAGAGCAAGCACGGCTTCCCGGATCGCTTGTTATTTGATTAAGTTACGCGTGGTCACTCTACCTCGCGAACTCTGTCGATTGTACGTTTCGCTAGGATGGGTGGAAGGATTTGGATTTATTAATTGTTTGACACTAATCACTTTTCACTTATATATATATATTGTAAGATATTCAAATACAAGATTAATACAAAGATTGATTAAATTGTAAAACACGTTTAAAATTAGATTTATTAGAGCTTGAATTTAAATTGAATGATGTTAAATTCACTAGTACTATAATAAAATTGGAATTGATTTGAAATTATATTCGAGTTATTTCTTAACATTAGAATTGGAATTGAATTCTCTTAACACTAGAACTAGAATTGAATTAGAAAAGGGAGATCACGGACTGGAGGTCCTCTCCAGTCGGATTCGCGAGATGAACACAGTCGGCCGTGCACTGAAGTGCTTCGATTCGGCGACTCGAAACTGCGGCGACGCTATGGTGGGAATGCGGCGCTCGCGTGGGAGGCTAGGGACGTACCACATCTGTTCCTTGCTTCATGTTATACAAATTTATCATTATAAAATTGAGAAGAGTAATACCTTTACATTAGGGAATAAAATTATTAATTAATCCATTTATTCTGACGCGACAGACGTGACAAAGGCATTTGATAAGATATCCATAGACGTCATGGGACCGTTACCCGTGACTAATTCAGACAATCAATACATACTTACAATACAGGATTTGCTCACTAAACACTTTACCGCAATCCCTTTGAAAGATCCCGGGGCCATCAGTGTGGCAGACGCCCTAACCAATGAATATATCTGCATTTACGGTGCACCTGAAGCAATCTTGACCGATCAAGGAAAACATTTCTTGAACAGCTTGATGAATAACATCGCTTGTAAATTTAGAATTAAACAATTTAAGACGACAGCTTACCACCCACAGTCAAACGGATCAGTGTGTCACGTCCCAGCGCCGAGAATACCTCTGGTCATGTCTAATGTAAATTTTTCAAAAATTTTAATTACTTATGACCGACTATATCAGGAGACAGCACAAACAAACCTTTCCTATACATTTAATAAAAGAATATACCGCTTAAAATTATTTAAAGATTTCTACAAAATGGCCGCTCCTTACCACAACCTTATGGCGCTACTACAGCCTTAATGTTCCTAATAAATTTTCCCTAGAACCTCACTAATAAAAAACAGAACATACTGAAATCACTTCTCCAGACTCTTCAGTAAAGTAACAAGAAAATAGAGCTTAATCGCATCCTTATCCAAGCATTTCAACATTAACGACAAAATCTCAACAAATAGTAAATAATGAATAAAAAACAAATGTAGGAAATAAAACCTCGCCCACGTAATGCACGAAAACTATAACAAAACATTTACACAATTACACAATTATCGGTACATTGTAATATCTTTATTACCAAAATCATATAATTATATAAATAACAAAATACCAACTAATTTCTTTATATCGTCAAATATAACTTCAGAAACTAAGTAACTCTTGTATATCAAACACTTTCACTTTTGCACCATTTTAATAATAAATATAAAAGTAAATAACAAAACTAATAACAATAGAAAGGATATGAATAAGGAATAAAAGTCATAATGATAATATAACAATCCATGACAAAACATTTATTCAACAGTTCACCTGATACATATCCTTATTTCAAGGATAAATTTTGTTGATGTCCTAATATGGATATATTTTCCTTGTATAAATACATTCTCCATCAAAAATCATTTCGAAAACATGATTATAGTTTGTGGTTACGATTCTTAATTCTCAAGATATAAACAAAATTAAGGGTATATGAAAGCACACACACATGTATACACATATATACATACATTATACATTTCCTTATAAGATATAGTTTTCTTTATGAAATTATATAAACAACCCGGATAGAAACATATTTTATCTCAGAAAAGAAATTCTACGATTTAAATTTCGTTTAATAAAATTTATAAATAAATAAATTATTATATTAACAAATAATTATTATGAAAGATTTGGACAACACACAGGAAATCCTGCAACTTACCTCATTACACATACCTACCTAATTCGCACCATTTAGAAGATATTTGAACAATTATAAACTTCCTTAAATACACTTACCTCAAAAACTCAAATCAGTTCAGCAGGCAAATCTTCGTATATAAACCAGTTCAACTTCTAGAAACCTTCATCCTAGACTTATATTTATAATTGTTACTCCCCTTTTTTCATTAACACTAATCCTATAGCTATGACAAAAATCTTGAATATTAATATGCATGGAAAACTACCCTAACAATTCAACCAATCACAATCAGAGCCAATTTTTGTACCTGAAAACTTTAATAAATAATGTATTACAAT
>NW_011933243.1:68402-78958 GCF_000187915.1 Pogonomyrmex barbatus | reverse complement strand
TTTTTTATAAATACTATATCATACTATAAATAATTACTCCTTCTGAATTTATTAAATTATGTTTTCTATTGTTTTATATAATTATTACATTGGATTACCTTGTCTAGAATGGGCATGTGCGACATGACGTAAACTATCAACACTTGGTGGTTGAGGTGCAAAATATGTCTCTTCTATACGTGGAGGCTGACAAAATACTGTTTGTTCGATTTGCACTTGTCTTTGTACTTCTAACGTCATTGGTTGGATTTGTGCATACGTTTCGCTACCACTGGTATATACTTTATCCTGTTCATCAATTGCAGCATACATTTCATCTATAGAATGTATTTTTATGGAATAAGATTTTTATATATTTTTACATTTATTATATCACAGTTCTGAAGTTTATTTACCAGAATCATCAGAAACAGTAGCATAATGAGAATCAGTAATTGGTCGAGCAGATTGATTTTGTTTATAGGCTGCTTTAGTTTGTGCAATTATATTAGCTAATGGTTCCCTTACACTTATACTTGTATATCCTTCTATATTTAAAAAACAATAATACAAATTGTTAGAAAGTATTCGCATAACAAATAAAAATTACATAATAAAAAAAAAGAAAGATAATGAAATTACTTGAATCTTGAGAATCACCACTAAAATGCGGATTATTATGTTGGGAATGCGATGAATGTGGTACTAGCATTAAGAGAGGCGGTGTCATATAAGGTAAATCTTGATTAGCTTGAACACCTCCAGAGATAGCATTAGCGGCCTGAATGTCGTAATGCATCTCGGAATTGATAAGTGAATTGTGTGAAGAGGATCGTCGAGTTCTCGGTGGCGCAACTGGATTTTCATTTGACTGATCCATTGATATTGATGATTTTTCAATATTCGTGATTTGATTAGCGTTACTTCTACAAATTAAAAAATCAATATTATATATTCTTTCTGAAAGAAAAAAGATGATGAAAGATAGGCTGTTTTCCTTTTAGGTCGACATTGGATATTGTTCAAACGTTTGAATTTCGCGCCTAAAATTTATTGTGACACTAGAGCGTCGATATTCAAAAAGACACTTCAAAAAAAAAAAAATTGAGCGTGCACTAGAAATAAGTAGGAAGATCAAGCTATTATTATTAAGAAGAAGCCATTCTGTAACAAAAAAGGGCTGCAATAAACGAATTTCTTTTATACAAAAAATAACATCAAAGGCTATTTAATTTAGTTGGGATCGCACATACGCAAACAAGAATAGAAAAGGAGAGTGGCGTGCGTGGCAAAACTACAACGAAGGCGTTATTGGTCCGTACATAATTTTGGTTCTTCGAGCCGGATCAGGAATACCCAAATTTCAGGATAACCAGATCACAGGATATCTGAATTCGATGTGTGGCATACAAGCAATTCTAAAAAGGAGAAGCTTCTAGATCTTCACTGGGAGGATGAAGACTTACCATTTTATTCAACGACGATTATACAAACAAGCCAGTTGAAAAAAGCGAATCGCGTATACAGATATATGGATTGAATAGATACGATTGTAATAATA
The DNA here is from genome assembly GCF_000187915.1 of Pogonomyrmex barbatus. Next base: position 77,418 of record NW_011933243.1, on the reverse strand, counting down.
GTGTAAGAAACTTCCAGTTGCAGATAAGTCAATATAGTCAGGAAAGAGAAGGTAATTCAAGCGTAGTAGAGATTAGAATCAATCATAAGGCATTTTCAGAACTTAGACACGATGGCAGAAAAGTTAATTAAATTAAAAAAGCGCCGTGGCCTGATAAAGGCAACGCTAACGAAATTCAAGAGTTTCTTAGACAGTTATGTACTCGATCGCGATTACAGTATATTGAGAGTTCGGCTTGAAAAAGCAAATCCCTTATTATCAGAGTTTGAAAATGTGCATATGGCAATAGAGCTGGCTGAAGGTGCCAATGACGACGGGTCTAGACTAATTATTTGAGGATAATTATTACGAGCTAGAACACAAGAATATTTAGATTCAGGAAGAGACAGTGCAGCTTCGACCAGTAATGCAACAGTTAACGCAAATATTCAGGCGGTTTAACTCAGATATCAAATCTAACGTCAAACGATAGCATTGTCAAGTTGCCTACCATAACTTTGCCGAAATTTGACGGGAAATATGAGGAATGGTTGAGTTTTGAAGATTCATTTAAAGCCTTGGTTCACATAATAACGTAAAAATTCAAATAATATAGAAATTCAACTATTTAAAATCTTGCTTGGTGGGAAACGCAACTCAAATCATCCAGTTACTAAATTCAATCGCAGAAAATTATGAAATCGCGTGGAATTTATTAAAAGAGAGATACAGCAATAAACGCATTATTATTTAGAATCATATTCGATCATATTGTTTGAGCTGCAATTAATATACAAGGAGTCATCAGTGATCCTGAGTACATTGGTCAATATTGCATTTAAACATGTACATTCGTTACAAGCGTTAGGGCAATCAGTAGCTGGGATGCAGTGCTTCTGTATTTGATTGGTTCAAAGGTAAACAAAAAAACACAGATAGAGTGGGAAAAATTGTTAGATGGATCAGAAATGCCCACATTAGAACAATATTTGAAATTTTTGCGTAATCGGTTTCATGTTTTAGAAGCAGTTCCTAAGAAAATAACAAGCACATCAAGTTAAAAACACTCAATTGTTAATAAGATAACTTCAAGTAAAACAAAACAAATTTTATTTGAAACATACTCTAAAGTGTCATGTTTGTGGAAACAATCACAACAGAAATTGCGAAGAATTCAAGGCCATGAGTCAAGATGAGAAATCAGAATCTATAAAAAAGGCAGGTTTGTGCTTCAACTATTTCAGAACAAATCATAAGGTTGCAGCATGTAAAACAAGTAGTTGCAAAAAATGTGATCGTCATCATCACACATTGTTACATCCACTCAATTCAAGCGATATTCAGAAAACAAGCGTAGAAAATAATCAACAGGATAAACAGGACAGAGGTCCAGAGTCAAAAACAATCAGTCAGATTTTGAGTTCGAGATTGAATGATAATGCATACATATTGTTATCTACAATAGTAAGCATTGCTGATATGTCAGGCAATTTGCACTCATGTAGAGCAGTTTTAGATGCGAGATCTCAATCAAATTTCATTTCCGAGTCTTTGTGCCCGTGTCTTTGTGACAAGTTACGGCTACACAAGACAAATGTAAATGTTCCCATTAAGGGAATTAAAGAAAGACTGTTACATGTTAGATTTTCGACGAGTGTTGTCGTCAAATCCAGAGATAGTACATTCATGCTCGGACTGAACTGCTTATTATATCTAAATTAACAGATGTTTTACCTTCTAGGTCAATTAATCGTAAGGCTCTGGACGTATAAAAAAATATAAAATTATTAGCTCCTATGTTTGATCAATCGTCGCAGATTGATATGCTTATTGGAGCTGAGCATTTCTATTATGCGTAGGGCAGATTAAGTTAAGCTCGGGTTTAATTGTACTACAAAAAACAAAACTCGGTTGGATATTAGCTGGGAAAACTGATTCACTTGAACACACACCAGTTAGTTTATGCCATATCAGGCACTCTTGATGATGCAGTACAGAAATTCTAGGAAACAGAAGAATTAGCAGATAGGAAGATACCATTGCCAGAGGATGAAAAAACAGCATTACAAGGAGACAGTAAAGAGGACGGTATTCGGTACGATTACCATTTAATGATCAAAGGAAGAATTTGGGCGAGTCGTATGAAATAGCGTTAAGGCAATTACAAGCTTTGGAAAGAAGATTGAATACAAATTCTAAGTTGCGTGATGAGTATCATAATTGACTTCCTTTAGGAATATGAATTATTGGGACATATGACAGAAATTAAGGAAGCAATCACTCAGGAAGGACGTTTTCTTCCTCACCATTCAGTAGTAAAGGAGTCAAGTACTACAACAAGACTCAGAGTTTTTGATGCCTCAGCCAAAACAACAACTAGTGTTTCATTAAATGACACCATGTTTAGTGGTCCAGTGGTCCAGTGGTCCAGTGGTACAGCAGGATCTGTTCTCCATCGTTGTGAGATTTCATCTACATTACATAGTATTTATAGCAGACATTAAAAAATATACAGATAGGTTTTCGTTCAACCTGAAGATCGTCCCTTTCAGAGGATTTTGTGGAAAGGCAAAGGAAGCAGTTATTTATAAGCTCAACACAATAATGTATGGAACTTCATCAGTACTTGGTCACGCGTACCTTAATTCAATTAGCGGGAGATGAAGGGTAAAACTATGCAGATGCAGCGGAAATCGTCATTAGAGATATCTATATCAACGATCTTAACCGGAACCAAAACAAAACAAGCGATGACATTAAAGACTCAAATCACAAGATTGTTAAGAAGTAGAGGTTTCAACCTACGGAAATGGGCTTCCAATCATTCTTATCTCATCGAACCGCCATCAAATGAGTTCCAAGAGAAACATTGATGCTTCGATTTTTCTGAAACACACCAGACATTGGGAATTCTTTGGAATCCAGAACAAGATTGTTTCTTATATCGATTTGCAACGTGTCGCAACTCAGCTAAGGTAACGAAACGATCTATCCTATCACATCTAGCATCCTATTATGACCCTCTTGCTGGGTCCAGTTATTGTTAAGACTAAGATATTGCTCCAGAACATATGCAAATTACAACTAACTTGGGACGAAATAGTTCCAATGGAGATTCACACAGCTTGGAAAACTTCAGGATGCCTGAATTAAACAACATATCATTTCCTAGACACATTTGCATTGCTCAACTAGTTTGCAACTGCATAGATTCGCTGATGCTAGCGAGGTGGCATATGAAGCATGTATATACATGAGATCTACAAACGCATCCAATGCAAATCACGTTATTATCCAAATCCAGAGTAGAAAAGTACTCCACTTAAGAAAAGGCTTTCATTGTCAAGGCTGGAATTATGCGCAGCACTACTTTTGTCACAACTTTCTCAAACAGTATTGAAGGCTTTCGACATAACATTCAACAAGCTCATACTATAGTCAGATTCAACTATAGCGCTACAATGGATACACACATATCCTTATCGTTTAAAAACCTTCGTAGCAAATCGCATAGCCACCATCCAAAAAACTACAGCATCGTTTAGCTGGAGACATGTACCATCATCAGATAATCCTGCTGTCGAGAGGAGCATTTCCATCAGATCTTATTAATCGCATTATTTGGATTCACGGACTATCGTGGCTGTCAGAGGAAGAACATAACTAGCCAAATTCTATTACCATAATATCTGAGATTCCTGAACAACGAATAACCATTAACTTGAAGATAGAAAGAAGTTTTGAATTGCTATAACAATATTCATCAATCGTGACGCTTCGTAGAGTTGTGGCATGGTGTTGTAGATTTATTAACAATTATCGATCAAAACATAAGATTCAGGGAAATCTAGTTAGTTCTGAATTAAAACAGACTATGTTTGTTATTGTCAAACTTGTTCAAGCTGAGACTTTCTCATGTGAATTACGTTTATTAGAAAAGAATCTTAAGGCCAGTAGTAAATTAACAGCATTGCATCCAATTTTAGACGCTAATGGAATAATGTGAGTCGGAGATAGACTCAAACATTCTAATTTAAGTTACAATTAAAAACATCAAATCAATCAGAGAAACATAATATTACAGACTTAATCATAAAACATGCTCACGATCTACAACTACACGCGGGGTCACAAGCAACTTTGTATCACATTCGACAAAACTACTGGCTCATTAAAAAATCGGGTTAAAAAATTATACGCGAATGCATAACTTGTATTAAAGCAAAACCGAGAATGATGGAATATACAATGGGTGATCTTCCTAAAGATAGATTCGAATGTTCGCGACTGTTTACCAATTCAGGTATAGATTATTTCCTTTTTGGATAAAGGAAAAAAAGCATCGTAATCGCAACAAGGTCAAAGTTTATGTTTCTGTGTTTACATGCTTAGTATAAAGGCAGTTCACTTAGAGTTAGTGAGTGATTTAACAACTGAAGCATTCATAGCTGCATTAAAACGATTCTTCAATAGAAGAGGCAAGTCAAATTTCATATTGTCAGATAATGCCACTAATTTTGTTGGCGCAAGGAATGAACTGCGTGATTTATATGAAATTATATTTGTATGAAATTATAATTCTGAGGTTCATAGGGATGCTGTGATAAGGTGATTGAGTAGACAGGAGGTCGCTTGGAAATTCATTCCACCACAATCTCCTCACTTTGGAGGGATATGGAAGGCTGCCGTCCGGTCTTTCAAACATTCTTATATCGAGTAGCCAAGGACACTCTCTTTACATTCGAGCAATTCAATACACTTTTCATTGAAATCGAGGCAATACTAAATTCCAGGCCGCTAACATCTTTGTCCTTGAATCTAGATGATATGAATTCATTGACTCCAAGTCATTTTTTGATCGGCGGAGTGCTCTCATCGATTCCGATCAGAAATCGATTTTACAAACACTCAAATAAACAGGTTATCTCAATGGCAACACATTCAAAAATTAAGATTTCTGGAATCGCTGGAACAAGGAGTACTTGATTGAATTGACGCAACGCACAAAATGGAAATCAAAGATAATGTAAAGGTAGGAGATTTAGTTATCTTACGAGAAGATAAAACTCCGTCATTGTATTGGCCTCTAGCTCGAGTCATTGAAATATACCTAGGCAAGGATGGGATCATTAGAGTTATAGGTGTAAAAACTGCAACTGGAAGTTATAAGTGTGCGGTAAAAAATGTTGCGCTCTTGCCAATAAACGAACAGTTATGTTGAACTGGATAGTTGAAGGAGGCAGGATGTTCAGACGTTTGAGTTTCGCGCCTAAAATTTATCGTGACGCTAGAGCGTGACGAAAGCTATTCAAAAAGAAAAGAGACGATTGAGCGCGCGCTAGAAGTAAGTAGGAGAATTAAGCTAGTTATTAAGAAGAAGTCATTCTGTAACAAAAAAGGACTGCAATAAATGAGTTTCTTTTATACAAAAAAATAAGAAGGCTATTTAATTTAGTTGGGATCGCACGTACGCAAACAAGAATAGAGAAGGAAAGTGGCGTGCGTGGCAAAACCACAACGAAGGCGTTGTTGGTCTGTACAGATATGTTCTAAAATTCATTGCTAGTATTGAAAATTTATAATTCACGTGATGTATATTATACAGAGTAGGAAAACAAGATCTATACCCCTGAATAATTCGGAAAATATAAGTTTTATAGAAAAATGTCTCAAACAAACATTGTAGAACTTAAAAAGATATATTTATTGATCTTATCAGTTTAATCTTGGGTGATATCGCCAAGGTCACATCGATTTTTTTAAATAGAATATCTTATTTTTTATTTCAGAATCTAATAGCTGATGTCCAAAGATTTTTAAAACACTGTAAAAAAATATTTTTTCATTAAGTACTTTTCGAGTTTTGAGACTTAAAAGTATTTTGATATGAAATACAAAATATCTTGTAAAATATTCAGTTTTCGATAATCTTATTTTAATACTTTTATATACAAAATAATAAAATGAATCAATTGATATAAGAAAAACACAAGTTGCTTTTAAAAAAAACATGCATATAATTTGCAACATAGTGCATATTTTTTTCAAAGCTGTTTGTTTTCTTTACACCAATTGTTTTATCTTGTTATTTTGTGTATTAATACATAAAAGTATTAAGGTAAGATTAAAGTAAGATTATCGAAAACTCAATATTTTACAAAATACTGTAACTTTCAAGCTTCATAACTCGAAAAATACTTAATGAAAAATTATTTTTTACAGTGTTTTAAAAAGTTCTTAACACCAGCTATTAGATTCTGAAATAAAAAATGTGTTCCATTCAAAAAAATCGATGTGACCTTGACTTGACCTTGCCACCTTAGGTCAAACTGATAAGATTAGTACATAGATCTTTTTAAACCCTACAAATTTTGTTTAAATCTTTTTCTGTAAAATTTATATTTTCCGAGTTATTCAAGGGTACTGATCTTTTTTCCCTGTCCTGTATATTAGCAGCATTAGTAGTAAATAATAGGATTATAATATATGTTATGTGAATTATAGATTTTTAATATTAGCAATAAATTTTAGAATATATCCAAATGTATTGGCTGTGTTTCTTAAAAGAAAAGCAGCCATAGTATATAAAATAGTATAAGGTACATAATAAGATTATACCTATTTACTTGATTAATTTCAGTTGTTTGAACATTTTGAAGTTGTGCATATGGATGTTCAACTGAAATACATATGTTAGAATATTATTTAATTAGTAAATATAAAATACTGAATGAATAATAATTCACATACTACTATTAGACATTGGCGATACAAATCCATATGAATGAGATGCGTCTTGTGGCAAAGAACACCCTTGCAAAACAATTTCCTGTATTTCTCTTTCAGACATCTGTTCCTGAGCTAAAAGAAAAATTTTGTATATAAATAAAATAATATAACAAAATAAGAAAATTTTATTATTTACTTCAATTTCTGCAATTTACATTATTTTGGCTGCTTTCCTTTTAGGAAATACAATCGATATATTTTGGGTATGTTTTAAAATTCACTGCTAATGTTAAAAAAAAATTTATGATTTATGTAACGTATATTATATATTATCAACGCTAGCAATAAATTTCGAATATTGATGCTAATTGCTTTCCATTTATAATTTTATTTAAGCTCAATCGATGTTCAAGCTCACTCTTCGATTCTTTTCGAGAGGAGAATCGAATAGTGTTGATTGAATTTGTCAAGTTGCGTCAAGAAATGTGTTCCAAAATTTATTGCTAGAGCTGATAATGTATAATACACGTCATATAAACTACAGCTTTTCAATAGTAGTAGTAGTAGTGAATTTTAGGACACATTCAAATATATCAATTGTATTTTCTAAAAAGTAGCCTTAATTGATTGAAAAGTAGTCTTGATTAATTTGATATTACCTGCATCCTGAACTGTAGCATACAGTTCTGAATGATCTCCTATAGTTTCAGTAGTCTCGTAAATATCCTGAGATACAGAATTTGCCATATCTTCATGTTCTCTGCTCTTATCTTTTGGAATATCTGGAAGACTTCTATTGGCACTTGTAGTTCTATAAAAACAAGATATTTTAATTTTATTTTATATTTATTATATTTATATTTATTATATATAAGATAAGACAAAACAACAAAAACAAATCTGCAAAAGACATATTTCTGATCTGATACTAAGATAATTTTTTCTTTTTATAAAACTTTGTAAAGCTTAACTTATTAACATATATATAAGCCGAATATATGTTCAATATAAGAATAATAATAAAAGAATATAATATTAGCAATACTCGATAATATAAAACTTAGTATAAAAGTAACAAATATTCGGAGACAAACTTCTTAATTATTGACGAGAAATGATTTGAATTGTAGAGCATTTGTAACGCTCCGTTACTACGAGCGTTATGCGACCCACATCGTCCGGGGCCACCCGACATCCCCGAACACGACCGAACGTTACGCACGCGCTAATGATCTGACACGTGCTGACGGCATGACAGATCAGCTGTTTTGTAGAACAGCTTAACAAATAGCGTTTTGATATGCAGACAAAAATCGGGTATATAAACCCGACGAATTCTGCAAGGAATAACCAGTTCCATTCGATCATCCGACCCGTCCGTTTTCAATACACCGATCCGATCTGAAACAACACGAGAGTTTTCTCGTTCTGAATACCGAGTGTTCTCAGTATTCGTTTCGCTCCTATCCGAAAAGTCAGAGTGTTCTCGAACTTTTTTTTTGCGGAATACCGAACGTTCTCAGTATTCTCGAAAAGTCGAAGTGTTCTCGAATTTTTCTTCCAACATACGCGTGTCGCGAAAGCGTCTGTGGTTGATTAGCAATCCATGCGTCCGATCGCTTGGCAACACGTGGGCCCGGTTGTTTAGCAACGCGTCAAGAATATAGTGCCCTTCATATCGTTGTGCTAACGAAACGGAATGTTGTGCTGATTTGTGCTGGACTAGCACAACTCAGATATGCCGTATTATCAACATCGAATAATTACAAACCCGAATTTTTAACATAAAATACGCGAAAGGCCGCTTTCAAGAGTAAAGTGCCCTTAAAATCGTTGTGCTGATGAAACCAAAGGTTGTGCCAACTTGTGCTCGGCTAGCACAACTCAATTCAAGTTGAAAAATTGAATTATCTTTCACGATTGGAAAGTTGTAAGGCTATGAAGTTTTGCATTGGAAAATTGACATTTTGGTTTTTTTTTCTAAAGAAGATACAATTAAAATATTTGCGGCACAATGTAGCACAAACCTAGCACAACTTTTATTTTTTATGTTTTATAAAATAGCAGTGTTGACAAAAAAATTGTTTTTTTTTCTCTAACACTTATTTTTTTTTAATATTCGATTAATTCTTGCGGCACAACGTAGCACAAACCTAGTGCAATTTTTATTTTTATTTTTATTTATATTTTTTATTTTTTACAAAATTGCGGTGCTAACTTCACACACATGAACTATTTATTTATTGCTATTGACTAGTTATCTACGATATCTAATGTAAATATATATAATTTTAGTAGTATTTTTGCG
>NW_011933243.1:44794-58770 GCF_000187915.1 Pogonomyrmex barbatus | reverse complement strand
TTCTATATATATATATATATATATATATATATATATATACATACATATAAAGTAAAACCAGAAGATTATATGTTGATTTGTATCTATATTTTTATTGTAGACACTGTCAAAATTATCGATACATTACAACCGGCTTTATCTTTGAATTAGCTTTACAGATTGCAAAATCCTTTTATGCAATTAAATTACTCACAAAAAGAAAGTAAGGGATCAAAATACATGTTATAACATGTATAACATGTATAACATATATTAAAGAATCGTTTCAATTGGACAAATTTCATAATCTATAAAATTTTAATGGTTTATAACAGTGCTGTCACAAAAAAGGATCTCCCAATAATTAGAGCGACATCTCGTCACCATATGCAAAAAGACATGTCACAAAAGTTAAAATAACACTGGCATTTAAGGTGTATCACAAAGAAATTGCTTGATTTATATCTTTTTTATGTTCGGTGGAGAATCAGTGATTAATACAGCCAATGAAGGCAAGATGGGAGAATGACCACGCACGCACGTAAATCGTAGCGCGACATGCAATCGTAGCGTGAAATGCTACCAATTCGCGGAAATAGACGGAAAGTATCCCTTCCCCCTCCGGCCTTCAAAAGATATAAATGATGAAGCGATCGATATCACAATCAATAATCGCTCGAATCCTAGATGCAGAAGATTATTAGAAGTGACGGATTTTATTGAAATATCTTTCAACTGAAACATCTGTCGATCAGAACATTTTGTTTATTATTGGAACAACATGGCAACACTTATACACACGAAGAATATTGCGACATGTAATGGCACTTAGCGCAATGCCATAGGCAGTATCACATAACTGCAAGACGATACGCCGAATTATATCCCAATCGAGCAAAGCATCCATCAGCTGCCGTCATACTCCGAGCAACTCAAAGATTATACAAAACCGGCAGTGTCCTGCCGACCAAATACAATACTGGGGGAGATCGCGAGGGAAGAAATTTATAAAGCAAAAAGACGGTACGTGCTTTCAAGTAGAATCCCGAAACGAGGATCGTTGCTCGAGAACACATTTATAGTATGCAACTGTACAGAGAACATTACAAAATTACCTTTTTAAAAAAAGAGTGTCAAGTAAAAGGACATGCCCTACGAGCGGAGATACTGCTACACAAAATTCGATTCGTAAATTTTTAATGTCGTCATTATTTGTATAAAAGATATCAACTGGCGCCAAGTTATGTCTTACTATAAAAATTTCGTACTATAAAAACCATTTTATTCTACCAAATCCAAGTGATATCTATTATTTGTATACAAGATAAAATAATTGGCAACATCTTTTACTTTAAGAAAATAAAACCTAAGTAGTATGCATCCTTGTAAATTGAAGAGTCTTTTTACTCTAACCTATATGAGTAAGTATACTAGGCGGTTCTAATCCAGGAGCTCCGAAGGGAATGTGGATGTGCGTAGGCACAAGATAGAGAAAAAGGAGGAACTTGTAAGCGCGGAGTAGAGAAGAGAGGGGAGCTTCGTCGGCAGTCCTTTAAAAATATGCCGCCGAAGGGAGGGGAGGTCTTTCCTTTGAAAATGTAATGCCGAGGGCGGTTGTGTTTTCTTTTTTTTAATGAAAAACTGTGAAAAGATAGCTTTTCGACTTTTCTTAGTAATAAATATTGACACGTGTTTGTTCCTGTTTGGTCAAGCTTAGGTGTCTCACAAGTAAGACAAATAAATTTTGACAGCGACGCAGAAAACTATAAAAATAAACAAAGTCAATAAAAAAATATTACTCTTTTCATCGTTACACTTGTCACGGCTATCTACATCTTATAATTTTAAATGAAGGAATGCGCGTAATATGATAAAATATTGATTTATTGATTTATTGATTGAATTCTTGTACCAGGCTTCGATTGTTGCCAACGAAAATTCAGATGACACCTCTGAGAAAGAATCTTCCCTCTCTTAATTATGGGTTTGAAAGAAGAAAGTGGTGAGAAGCTCGCGCGGGGATTCTGACCATTTCCACCTATAAATATGCGTGCGGAAAAAGCGGCCGTGCCTTTTTTCGATACTAACTAGGCGGTGACATTAGTCAGTGGCGCGTGATCAACCTTAGGGTTAAATTCTTAAATTTATAATCAATTTCTGTAATATTTCTCTTAGGAGAATTTAAAAGCCTCCTCGATTAAATAAAGGTAATTTTAAACTAAAATAATTGGGAAAACTGAAATCTTAAATTCTTCTTAATTAAAATCAAGATCATAATTCTAAACCGGTCGCTAACAATAGCGTAGCGTACCATTTAGTCGCAGACAATGGTGTTGCGACTGAATAATTTGAATTTAGAATCTTAATAATAAATAATTATTTTCAAACGTATTCATGCCCAAAAGAGGAGGGCGCAAAGTTCAAATTAAAAAATTAAGATTTCAGTTAAATCAAACGATAATTTTAAAAAAAGATCCCTTCTCATTATTCCTAAAACTTAAAAATTTGGAAAGACAAACTAAAACTAAAATAATTAAGCAAATTCCTAAATATAAATTAAGAAAAATTGATTTCGAGGTAAATTATCCAAATTATAATCAAATTAATAAGAAGAATCTCCGATACAAAATTTATAAAATTCGTTTCCTATTCGGGATTGATTAATTCATAAACCGGTCCAATCCCAGGGTAAAGTATTTAAATGTATTGACCTTAAAACAGACAATCAGGACGTAACACACTAATAAATAATATTCCATCATAAATACCAAATTTCTTAATCGACGACAGTACATATTAAGAGAAGCGCCGATAATTTGGCTGTTATAAACAAATTGAGACTCAAAAAAATGATCATGCTCCGATTTCGACAAAGGGACAAAGAAATTCTTGTACTTTCGTATAGGCTTTTAGGGTCTAATTCTCTCTCATTCTATGTCTGTGGTGCACATGTAGACGATGTCTGTGGTGCACATGTAGACGATGTACATGCATATGGGACCTATTTTTTTAACGCCGCCCTTTCCAAACGACAAATTTTTTAGAAATTTCTGTGGTCACAAAGAAAATGTAGATGATATATATAGTAAATCATTGGGCACACGGGATCACAGTAGGTGCCTTGAAACTCTAACGAATGTGAGAGAAATAAACAGTTGTGAAATAGTTGTAATTATTGTCATTTGAAAATATAGAAAAAGACTTCGCGAATGTAATGGACAAAGTGTTTGGAGAAGAAAAAGAAATGGACATCAATATTGAAAACATTGACATTGAAGAAGAAGAGTCTTCCGATAAAGAGCATCATTGTCTGACGACAGTGATTATGTAGGTGATCAGAGTGAGGATCTTACGGATTGTGAAGAGAAAATTGTCACATGTTCGGAACTTCTTGCTCTGAATTTCCGTAAAAAATATTGCATAATTCATTTTTATTATTCAATGGGTGATGCTTTGGTTGTATGTGTTGAATGCATTGTTCCTCTGACAAGTACTGATATCGGAGCAATGTATGCTGTTAGGAAGCATAAAATAAATTCTCTTGGTGCGTTAAACGGTCGATCTGTTCCAATTGCAGACAGCCTCTATACACAATAATACCGTGTAATATGTGTCCTATTTGCTTAAAGTAAATTTCTGTGAAAGACAATATTGTGAACGAGTCACATGCAAGTGCTCCGTAATATAAAGAGTAATATAAAAAAATATGAAATACCTAAAGCAAATGGAACGCGGGCTGCTAGAGCAGTGCAGCCAGGTCGCTAGCTTACCTGGTGTGTTTCACGTGGATGTAACGATGCGACGAATGCATCAAACATCTCGAGGAACTTATCCGTGTTAAGCGTTCTCGACTCACCGGAAACAAACAATCTGTGGTGGCAAGAATCGCGCGACTCGCGGGTGCAACGGTACAATTAGAAAGACGTTTCGTGCACATTGGTGGCGAATACGCGAGCACTAGTAGACAATGGATTTCTTGTTTGACAAGAGATCGATACCGCGTTCGAAAGTCGTATTCTAACTGGTGCAGTGATTAATGTGAACTATATCAAGTCGCGACGATTTTTGGAAGATGTTGGTAGTGTAATGCTCGAGCGAGTGCGAGATATTGTATTAGGTGTACAAAAAAATTCTGAGCTTTTTTTTGTAAAATTCAATCTTTATTCAAAAACAAACAAAAAAATATTAATCAGCGAAATATTCCCCGTTTGCATCAACGACCTTTTGCCATCTTTCGGGTAGCTTGCGAATTCCTTGACGATAGAAGCTCACCGGCTTCGAAGCGATAAAGTCATCAATGCGTTTTCGTATCTCTTCAAATCTCACGTGAAATGTGTATCAGCCAAATGATGCTGCAGCGACCGGAATAGGTAGTAATCGGAAGGTGCCATGTTTGGGCTATACGCCGCGTGCGGGAGAAATTCCCAGCCTAACGCAAAGATATGGTTCAGAGTCGCTTTCGCAACATGTGGTCGAGCATTGTCATGAAGATCACTTTACGACGTCCTTGGCCAGTAAATGGCCTCTTTTCTTCTAATGCATCGCTCAAATTGGTCAATTGTTGTTGGTAGCGGTCTGCCGTGATTGTTTCACCCGGTTGTAACAACTCGTAATACAACACACCTTTCCAATCCCACCAGATACAGAGCAAAACCTTCTTGGCGTGAATATTGGGCTTTGGCGTCGATGTCGAAGGTTGACAGGGTCAATCCATGATTTTCTACGTTTAGGGTTATCATAAAGAATCCACTTTTCATCGCCTGTAATGATTTTGTGCAGAAAATCTTTTTTCCGGAACTTTGAAAGCAAAGTGAATGCAGTGTCACGCCGACGATTTTTGTTGTCTTCGGACAATTCATGCGGAACCCATCTGCCTTCCTTCTGAACCTTTCCCATCGTATATAAACATTCGGAAATGATTTGCTGCGTAACGCCAAGCTGTTCTGCAAGTTCCTTTTCAGTTTGCGCAGAGTTTATATCCAGCAGTGCTTGCAATTCGTCCGTTTCAATTTTTTGAGGGCGTTCAGCACGCGGTTCATCTTCAAGACTGAAATCTCCTTGGCGAAATTTTTGATACTATCTTTTACATGTAGTATGACTTACAGCGTTCTCTCCAGCACAAATCATTGCAGTGGCTTCAGCAGCATTTTTCTTCAGATGAAACGCGAAGTGAATAGTAAATCGAATATGCTCTTTTGTTATTGCCATCGTGAACACTACTGATTTTTGAGGTTATGTGCATCAAACGCCAAACCGTATGGCATTTTAGAACGCCAAATGTCAACGCTTTAAAACCGCAAAAGGGCGGGAAGGTATATAAAATTTAAATTGTTATTTCGGTTGTATGAAATCTAAAGCTCAGAACTTTTTTGTACACCTAATAATAAAGACACGGTAGTGTGAAAGTGAACACCGCATTCAATGGTGAGTTTGTGACGGACGATAAACGCGCCAATAAAAGTATAAACACAGTATAAAAATAATGAACTCTTTCGAATGTCAAATTTAGAATGTCGAGCAGTATGTCATCGAACCCACATTGACATGAAGAATTCCAAGAAGACGAATGGATCGGCGCTGTCACGAATTTTCAATCTCACTGTAAACGTAAACAAATACTCTATACGCAGGATGTTACCGCGAAAAATTATATTGAAACGAGCGGTGATCAATGTATGATCCACAGATAATGCATGCTTCGTGTGATCGGTGGTTGCAGTTCTGCACTGGGCTGAAAGGCATAAAGAAAATTGTCGGGAATTGTCGTACCTACATTACATGTCGGTCTTGAATCTCCAAGATATTGAATTTCCAGTGACATTGGATCAAATAAAAAAATTCAAAATTCAACTCCATTAATGTTTACGATTTCGAGAGAGGAAAGGAGATTCTCTCGATACGGCTGATAAATAAGAAGATGGAGAAACACGTAAATTTACTGTACGTTCAAGATCCGCGCGATGACAATGCGGGGTATATATCAAGAACCTGTCTCGCCTCGTGAACTCACAAATAAACAAGAAGAAATGCAAGAAATTCTTTTGCGATCGGTACGTATATACATTTTAACAAAAAAAATGTATAATATTTTATAATTGTTTATTAAATACTAAAAAAAAACATGCTGTTTTCCTTTTTTGCAAATGTCTACACTATTTCAGTTCATTTGAAAAATTGCAGTTGCATATAATGGATTGCGAACAGACGAACGACTACGCCATTCGATTGCCAAGCGAAGACGACAAGTGGCTCACATTTAAGAATTATATGAATAAGGAACAACTCCCATTCATCGTATACGCGGACTTGGAATGCATACTACGGCAAATGAAACCAGAGAAGGAAGACGCGTCATACACCTATCAGCAGCATAAGATATTTAGCATCGGATATTACGTACGATGCTTATACGATGACGCGTTATCGGCGTATTGGTTTCGTCATGGCGAAGACTGCATTGCGTGTTCGTTCGGCAATTCGAAGACTTAGCACATCGAATAAGAATTTGTTATCCGCGAATGTCCTCATGGAAACATTGTCGAGAGAACTATGGCAGGCTTATCATAGCGCGACGCGTTGTCACATTTACGAGAAACCATTTACGTCGGATGACACGCGAGTATGCGATCATTGCCTTACCGTGGTCCCGCGCATTTAAATTGCAATCTAAATTATAAAAATTCATACCGCATTACCGTAGTATTACACAACTTATCCGATTATAACGCGCACTTTGTCATTACCGAAATAGCTACGACGTTCAAAGGCAAGATCGACGTGCTGTCGATAACAAAAGAAAAATACATCTCATTTATTAAACATGTTTAAGATACCGCCGAGAAATTAGAATCGCGAAATTGCAACTACGGTTCATCGATTCGTACAAATTTTTAAGTACCAGCCTCGATAAATTAGCATTTTTTCTAACGAGGGAAAAATTAAAAATTTTACGCTGCGAATTTTCAACGTTATCAAACGAGGCTTGTTGACGCGTAAAAGTGTCTTTTCTTACGAAAATATAAAATACGTGGATCGCGGATAAGCTGCAGGACATGCACCTACCACCGCGCGAGTCATTCTACAGGGTGATTCAGAACAACCGTTTGTACTTAAAGGAACGTATTCCTGACTTCATTCTAAGACAATTTTTCCTTTACCAAAATTTTATCCGAAGCTTAGTTTTTAAATTATAAGCAGAAATAGTTTATCAATTACGGGCTGAGTATAGAAGGTAGGCAGGGATGGCGCAACTCCAACACAGGTGATTACGCGGGGCGCACGCTGCGATCAGCTGCTTTGTTACGAGACACAAACACACATTCGCGCTCGCACGTATGCATGCACACATACACGCACGCACACGCACACGCTTGCACACACTTACCTTGTAAAAATTCGATGTCTCCGTATCTTGCAAAAAACGGACAGATAATTTCATTCGCCGTGATAGCAACTCTTTTCCATGCGACGAATCCACACCAAATAAATCAAAATTTTTCTTTCTTGAATTATATCAATACTCACGCACTCGATTGATTTATAAAAATTCAAATCTATCGGTCCATCACTATTAATCCGCTACCGATTAACCGAACGTCGAATAAAATCCCAGATTCGCTTCTCGTGTAATATTGAGTGATGAATCGTTATTCACACGAAAAGGAATTTTACATACAACATAACTTGCTACAATCTATGCTGACTGCTTATTGTTGTCAAACAGAAGTTCTTATCGAGTAACGTGTGTCGTATATGTAACGGATCTTTATCAAAACCAGCCGATTAATCAGTAACAATTAAATGTAATTTATTACTTTGTAATTTATTATGTGAATTTTTCGATTTATTGATCACGTGCGTAAATCCGTAAAAGTGTTGATATGTTTATAAATAATTGATTATTGTGATTATGCATAATATGTTTTTTTTTCATCAAGTATTCTCATTTGCCAAATGATTAACTGATAATGATTATTATTGATAAACCGATTCATTCGTAAAGGCTTTATTTTACCGATCGAGTGCGTCAGTGAACGTGTTGATACAATTTATAAGAAAAAGAAAATTTTTAATTTCTCTAATTGTATGTAATGTGCTGTTCAATTCGAGTAATACTCAGTCGCCAAATAATTAATCGATAGCGGTTAATAGTGATGGACCAATAGATTTGGATTTTTATAAATCAATCCAGTGCGTCAGTATTGATAAGCGTTAAATTGCGTGATAATTTAAGAAAGAAAATTGATTTATTCGGTGTGGATTCGTCGCATGGAAAAGATTTGTTGCTATCGGCGAATGAAATTATCTATCCGTTTTTTGCAAGGTACAAAGACATCGAATTTTTACAAGGTAAGTGTGTGGCATGCATGTGCGTGTGCATGCGTGTATGTGTGCATGCATGCGTGCGAGCGAATGTGCATGTGTGTTTATGTCTCGTAGTAAAACAGCTAATCGCAACGTGCGCCCCGCGTAATCACCCGTGTCGGACGATGAGTTGCGCCGTCTCTGTCTACCTTCTATACTCAGCCCATAATTGATAAACTATTTCTGTTTATAATTTAAAAACTAAGTTTCAGATAAAATTTTAGTAAAGGAAAAATTGTCTTAGAATAAAGTCAGAAATACGCTCCTTTAAGGACAAACAGTTATTCTGAATTACCTTTATATAGCTCATTGACTGGTGACACGGTGTCGGAGAACGCGGATTACGCGCTGCGAATGTCTGGCAGCGGTTTTTTATTATTTAAAATCCTAAGCGAATATAGCGATCTATATTGTATTTAAAAACCGATGTCTTGTTATTGGCCGACGCTTTTGAAAATTTCTGCGAAAGTTGTATCAAAAGTTACAGTCTCGATCCCGCGCATTACTACACCTTGCCAGGTTTCACGTGGGATGCCATGCTGAAATATACGCGCGTAAAATTTGAGTTGCTCACCGACATCGATATGGTTATGTTTATCGAGAGCTGTATACGCGGCGGCCTCAGTCAATGTGCAGATACGCGCAGGCCAATAACAAGTACATGCATTCGTATGACCTATCGAAATCGTCATATTTGATATACTACGACGTGAACAATCTGTACGGATGGGCTATGTGTCAACCGTTGTCCTAACCCGAATTTCGATGGGTCGAAGACATTGCAAACTTTGACGCGAACGCAATCGCTTCGGATTCGCCTACGAGTTATATTCTCGACGTCGATCTCGAGTATCCGTGTCATCTACACGACCGACACACCTATCTTTCTGTCCAATACGCGATAAATCACCCAGCACGTGGTAAGATAAACTTCTCGCGACGTTATATGATAAGAAGCGGTACATCAGCCATTTTCCCAACCTACAGCAATATACGCGCCACGGTCTTCGTATCGCAAAAATACACCGCGAAAATACTACAATTTGCTCAATCCGCATAGCTCCGCGATTACATTAAACTCAACACACATTTTAGAACGTGCGCGAAAAACAATTTCGAAAAAAATTTGTACATTTGATGAACAACGCGGTATTCAGTAAAACAATGGAAAATGTTCGGAATCACGTGGATGTAAAATTAAGAACAAAATGGGATGAACGGTACAATGCAAAGGCAATAATTGCGAAACCAAATTTCTATAGCCGCAGTGTCTTTGTGGAACAGTCAATCGCCATCGAACTGCATAAACTCGAGGTGAAATTCAACAATCCGATTTATGTATAATCTATACTCGATATATCGAAAATCTGCTTGTACGAATTTCACCACGAGTATATGTCACTGCTGTATCGCGACAAATGTAAGATCATGTACACCGACACAGACAGTCTTGTATATCATATCGAATTCGACGATGTGTACGAGACGATGAAATGCGATATTCGATACGAGCGATTATCCGACGAATAACGCGTATGATGCCTCTCGTGAATAAAAAAATACCCGGCCTAATAAAGGACGAAAATAACGGTGCGATTATGACGGAATTTGTCGGACTCAGAGCGAAAATGTATGCGGTGAGGGTGGTAAAAAGGACAACAAAAAGGCGAAAGGTGTAAAGAGTAACGTCGTAGCGCGAACAATAACGTTCGATGATTACATGCGGTACTTGAATGAAGAGATCGAAATGACTCGTCGCCAGTCATGTATAAGATCTAAGCTACACCAAGTATATACGGTGTCCGAGTCAAAAATCGCTTTAAGTCTGTACGATGACAAACGATACATCGTACCGGATTCGACGGAGATGTTACCGTGGGGACATTGGCTGATTCCGTTATAATATACATATATATTTTTTATATTTTATACATATATAGTTGACATATGTAGTTTATACGTATGTCCGTATGTATGTGCGTACGTTTGTACAATACGTATGTATGTATGTATGTATATATGTACGTACGTATGTAAGTACGTACATACGTATGTACGCTTGTACGTTTGTACGTATATATGTATGTCTGTAGGTAATTTATACATATGTAGTATTTTATGTAGTTTTATATATTATTATAAGTTTCATCGTTGTTACCATACATGTATAGTTTTTTACGAAAATGTAATGGAAGAAAAAAAACTCTTTGTATACATTTTATACATTGTATATATATTTTTTAATATGTTGAAAAATAAAACGAATTAAATCACACTTCTTTTGTTTATCCAAGAATTGTGCGATCGAATCCCAGCAATTTGACGTAAACCTTGTCTTTCTTCTTGCGTAGTACTTTCTCCACGAGATACACATCCGGATGAGTTGCGATGCAACTCATGCTCGTAGAACGCTCCAGCGACGGCTTTTTCGCGATAGTCCTCGAGCAGATAGGTTACGGGATTAATACGCTGCACTTTAATGATCTTAAACACTTCAGTGATCCAATTTGGCGTGTAACCTTTTTCGAAAACTGTCTTGCTCACGCATATCGAAACGCCTACTTTGAATTTTACTAGATCTGCGATCTTTACACCGTTCGCGCTGTACACCGTCCAAAAGTCTTTTGGCAATCGCGGAAGTTACAGCTTCAACGGATCGCATGCCGATAGATGCTTGCGCGCGTTATCTGACACGATACACGGTAGCGCGTCGATCCATTTGTAAGTGCCATTGAGTGTGAACATCTTCCACATGTCGTTCTTAAGCGTGCGATTGAATCATTCGATGTCTTCAACGATCGATGTCTTCAACACCATGGAATAATGATTAACGTTGTGCTTTTTCAAGAGTTTTTACACATCGGCGTTGTAAAACTTCCCCATATCCGTTTGCAACTTTCTCGGGCATCTTTCGCTCTCTCAAATTATCTTAGCAACAGCGTCGTTATCTTAGCCGTCTCGCTTCCAACCTTGCTCTTGAGCGGTACGGCCCAGACGTACTTGCTCAACACATCGATGACGGTAAGTATGTAGTGATGACCTCTGTTAAAACTCGAGTACGGACGCATCTCAACGATATCAGCCTGCCACAGATCGTCGTATCCTTGAATTATAACACGTCTTCGTGAAAAATTTCTTCTCGCCGAATCGTGCAATTCTTCAACGAGTTGTCGTCTCTCAGAATTAATATTTTTTTCACGTCCATCGGATTTTGAAAATCTCATGTTTCGATGATATTAACAGTAATATGTGTAAATGAAATATACGATTAAAAAATGTTTTTTCTTCACTGATGCCAATCGATTGGCTCATTTCATCGATACACGATTAATTCATAATAATGTCGGCTTCACGAAATTCCTCGATGATCGACAGTATCTTGTTGTCGTGAACGTTGTAACCAACTCGGCGCGAAGCATCGAGCAATCGAAGTCGATCCATCAGCTCATTGGAATCGTCCCAATGCAATGAATCTTGTTGTCATTTAACTTTATGGCGGATATATTGCTCACATCTGTATCCTTTTTATCACTTCTTTTATAGATGTAGATACGAGCGTAGCGATGATGTAATGTACTTATATCCCTTGTTGCCCATGATGGGATTATAGGCGCTGTTGCCACGTCTATGAGCATTCGTTGTTAACAGTATACTTTTATGAATTTGTTTGTCATCTTCGATAAATACAGCCTCATCGGGAAGTCTCTTGAAGATCAATTCGTATAATCCTAGTGTATAATCATTGCATCTTACACTGTCTATAATTATGGAATCATTTCTGTCAACGTCAAACTTTTTGTCACTGAGAACTTTTTATCATACTACTTTTGTCGAAATAGACACATTATCGATCACTTTATCTGTGTCGTCACCGAGAAGAAAGCTCATATACTTCCGTCCCAATTATCCTAATTGATCATGAAGCTCTTCACGGCTTCCTGTTTGCGTTTGCAGACTCTGTTTGATAGTTGTTAACGGTTCACTGACGTTTTTTATTTTCAAAAACATCTTCGTTTCGCACAAATAGCGGTATTTTCGGTGATTCTTTCGATAGTTCTATCGGTGTAGAATCGAACGTGAATGAATCTGACGCAGTGTTCAATTGTTTTGTACGTCGCTTTTAGACGGCGCTTATTTCGACCATCCAACCAATACGAATCTCTGTTAGTAATATCGTCACCGTCGTCATTGCTGTCTTCACGTTTCTTTTTCTTCATATTGATATTCTTTCCAACATTGATTTTTTTTTTAATTGGCTGAGATTCCTCGATATTTTCAACAATTTGTTTTAGAGGTTCGACGATGGGCTTGAAGCGTCTCTCCAACGCTACATCTATTTTACCAGTTTTCAAAGTACGATATTTTTTGCGAATCAAATCGCTCGTTTTCGCAATCTGCTTCGATATCTTCTCGCGATCTTCGATGTTGTTTAGTTGACGTATCGACATCAACTAATGGCATTATGGTATTGCGAACATGTTAAATTCTTTTCTATATCGCCCATTGATAAGCGGATTGTCCTTGTCTATCACTAGGATTCTGTATTCGCTGCCAACAATCACGACATAACGCACAGAATTCATCATATGACATGTCGATATTCACGTGATCGTTGTAAACATGTTTCAAGTTGGTACTGTTTAAATAAAATCAGCAGATTAGCATTGTCGCGTATCAGATTCAGTTTAAGCATTTTCGCATACGTCTGATAAAGATAGAAGCAGTAGACGTTCGAGTGGCGACCCATTCTCTTACAGCATCTTGTTTATTGCACGCAACGTCGTCGAAGACAAAAATCGAATTGGGACGTTCCTTTTCGGTGGAATGATGTTACTGTTGTTGGAGAACGTAAAGTAGCCGATTTCGTCGATCGATGAATAAAGTTTCGAGATATTGATAGTTTGGTTGTTGCAACGACTTCGAGTATATGTATATGTTCTCGAAACGTACACCGTGCGGACTCTCGAGCAAGCTTATGAGAACGTTGGTTTTACCGCAATTCGACGGATCGCAAATGATAGCGCGTATACTCGGTAGCATTTCACCGTGCTTGCGCTTCGTCACGATATTCCTCATCATTCGCGCTTTCTCATCGCAGTTCATGACGCGTATCGTCAGCGGCTGCCGTACGAATTTCATGTTCGCATGTTCTGCATGTTATTCGCATGTTATTTAAATTTTAATTGAATGCCTATTTATAGGCGCGCGAAACCGCGAATCAGTCAGTAGCAAAAATATATCTCGCGCTATCGCATCCCTCTGATTTGGGACTTCAGCGCTGAGCAATTGCAAATACCAAAAGTATACCATCAATACCATCATACTGTTACGCGTGTGCGGCGACTATATCAACCACATATGAGACAAGCTTCCGGAGCATATAAAGGCGGATTTGGAGATTTGAGAATCTATCGTCGCTATATCAAGCATTATAATCAACCGTGGCAATGCACGACGATCTCGCACCAAAGATAAAGGATTGTAGCCTATGTCAGCAGCAACGTTGAACGAAAGCTGCATTGGAGATCTGCTCAATCGAGCGATAAACGCGTTTCCTTTCGATTTATATATTCCCGACCATCAGTTTTGCGGCCCGGGTACCGGCTGAAAAGCAATTAGCCAGAGGTGAAACG
>NW_011933243.1:24645-40321 GCF_000187915.1 Pogonomyrmex barbatus | reverse complement strand
ATATATATATATATATATATATATATATATATATATATATATATATATATACAGGATGTCTCAAAATTGACGCATTTCCTAAGAGCAGATTCTTTGGAACATTCTAAAACGAAAATTCTAATACGAAAAATGTCGAGGCTATAATGGTTTTTAAATTATTGGCGATTAAAGGTCACTAATCACAGAGCTGATATTTCGCGCGCTCAGACATGGTAATATGACAAGTGATAAAGGTTCCACCACGAGGGTCCTCTTACAACATCGAAAATATCACAGAAATATACAATGACATTCTTATTAAGAAATTATTTCTGTTTCGAAACTTATTTGCATATTACACAATTAATATCGCAACATAACATCATAAAATATATGTTCAATAACGATATTGTACCATGTGATAGAAAAAATTCATAACCATATCTATTTACCTCATATGGTAATGTCAAAATGTCCAACCAATTCAGATGCTAAACTTTTTGTGATAATATTATTAATATGTCAAATATTTGACTTTAATGCACTTATATCAAATTATTGATTTATATTTTTATTAATAATTATTTAATAAATATACATAAGCGATAAACCATAATAATTTTTTTATATGAACTAGTTGTGCCATTTTGACATTACCATATGAGGTAAATAAACATTGTAACATTGTAATAATTTTTTTTTACAGCTACAACAATAGTACAATATGTCGTTATTGAACAGATATTTCACGATGTTATGTTGCGATATTAATTGTGTAATACACAAAGAAAATACACAATACACAAAGTTCCGAATCAGAAATAATTTCTTAATAAGAATGTCATTGTATATTTCTGTGATATTCTCGATGTTGTAAGAGGACTCTCGTGGTGGAACCTTTACCACTTGTTATCACCATGTCTGAGCGCGCGAAATATCAGTGAGTAGTGAACTTTAATCACCAATAATTTAAAAACTATTATAGCCTCGACATTTTCGTACTAGAATTTTCTTAGAATATTCCAAAAAATCTGCTCTTAAAAGCAGTTTTGGTACACCCTGTATATATTATATATATATATATATATATATTAGGTGTACAAAAAAGTTCTGAGCTTTAGATTTCATACAACCGAAATAATAATTTACAATCTTTTATAATAATGACGTTTCTAACATTTACGAATCGGACTTTGTGTAGCAATATCTCCACTCATAGGACACGTATGTCCCTTTACTTGACACCTTTTTTTATCTTTTTTTTAAAAAGATAATTTTTGAATGATATCATGAATTTTGTTAAGCATCTTTTTATATTTGAAGAGTACGCTTATGCTTGACATCTTTATATAACAAATATAATTGACATTTTTTTATATAACAAATATTTCTGTTAAACAATCTGTCTATATAATGACTTAATACACATGTTTAGTAATTTTTTGTAAAAATTGTAACGATACGCCCGAATCACCTCCCTCTCCGTAATTAACTTATAATGTAAAACGGCGTAAATTATATTTGTAATTTAAAATTTCCCCAACCGATCATCCGCCGGAGCATCGACACGACGATCCTCCGCGATCTCACCGTCGACAAAGATTCGTGTAAAATAACCGATGTGAGAATGTACGAGAACAGCGTGTAAACCAACAATCCGCACGTTGGGCTTCCATCACCGCTGGCCCCTATCGACCGCGCCACCAAACATATTCGTGGAATCGCCGAGCCCGTTCAGCGAAATTCGCGGAATCGTTCGGCAAAATCATTTGCAACCTCAAGACCCGAGTTTGGCCGACCTGTTCCGTTTCAATTTACGTCCGATTCGGGTATATTAGCTCACTCCAATGGATGATTTTCGCTTTTTACCAGCGAGGCAGCAGAGAATCCAGCTGATCTCGGTGAATACCCATCCTGATATCTGAAAGAGATCCTAGGACAGTATTTAGAAAGTCAGGCGCTCCTGGCAGATCGCTTCCACCTCCGAAACACACAAGCTTCATTACAAGCTTCATTACAAGCTAAGGCCACCAGAGACCCTTACGTGCAACATCCGTCGCTGTCGGTGAAAGAAATAGGGAGCTTCCTGTCTCCGAGCCACAGTAAAATCTAAATCCTATTCTGGCCCGAAAAACCGTCCGAAAAGAACTGTGACGAGACTTTGACAATTACCAATCGGCCATGCGACAAACACCGCGTACGACGAAGCCCCGTGCATCGTCTCGCATCGCGCGCCTATGACCAAACGCATTGAATTCTCGGAAGAACCACGAGTCAAAGCTATTGTACGATTTTTGGAATCCGCGAACATTTTCGGCGAACAACGAATGCAATTCCAAGACTGAAATCGAAATCATATCTAGTCGTGTACATATTATAAATATCGTCTCAACAAAAAGAAAATAGTAAAATCAATCAGTAGCTATAAATAGTGTCTAATCTTTAAGAATATACTTGTAAATATTACATCCAACTCTCTTCTATACTTTATTTCATCAAACTCTCTTCTATATTTTATTTTCTATCGATACTCTCTCTTTTTCCTGTACAATCCGACTAACGTTATCCCGCAAATCCATGAGAGCGAGTCGCGAACCGACGTGTAATCGTTTTAAAATAATATATAAATATCTTTAACGCCTTTAGGTCATTGCTTTTTTATAACTTATGCATCATCAATTTCAATCTAAGTGCTAGATGTTCCTCCTCTATACATATTCATATAATGATCCTTTTCGAATATAAGTTCCATGATGAAAAATAGCTTATATGCTTGTCCAGCTATTAATATCTTGATTGTTGGTACAGCACACAAACTAAATTTATGTATTTTTATATATCTTTACAAATTTACCATCTTGTAAAAAAAATTATAAAAAAAATAAAATAATAAAAAATATTTTAAATTTCATATTATGTTAAAATTTTATATTAAACTTTATCTTAATATTTACAAATTGCTGTTAAATAATTTTCTATTATTAAAATCTGATAAAGTTTATGTATTTTAGTGTTATTTTTAATAATATCAAATTTTTGCACAAATAATAAGATAGTTTCTTTTTTAATACAAAAATTTTTTGATAAAATCTATTTTTGGTATAAAAATGCAAAATAATGGGAATTGTGTTGTAACGGAGCATTTTCAGGTGCTTCGTTACTAGCGCGCGCTATGCGGCTCACATCATCCGGAGCTGCCCGAACATCCTCGACCGCAACCGAACGATACACGCGCGCTTCTGATTTGTCACGCGTCGGCGGCGTGACCGATCAGCTGTTTTGACTTGATAGCTCTTAACAAATTACGCGTCGACACGTAGCACAAAAATGGGTATAAATACCCAGCGAATTTTTCGTAAAGGATTCAGACTTGTCCAATCATCCGACCCATCCGCTTCCAAAAAGCATCGATCCGACCTGAACAGCGCGAGAAGATTCTCGCGACGAATACCGAGCGTTCTCAGTATTCTCGTTTTTTCCTTCTCGAAAAATCGAAGTGTTCTCGAATTTTTTTTACACGAAATACCGAGCGTTCTTATTCTCGTTTCCTTCTCATCTAAAAATCGGAGCGCTCTCGGATTTTCTACGGAATATCGGGCGCTCGCGATATATTCTCGTTCTCTTCCCGCTCGGAAAGTCGGAGCGTTCTCGGACTTTCTATGGAATATCGGACGCTCGCGATATTTCTGTATTTCCGCATATTCGAAAGTCGGAGCGTTCTCCGGATTTTCCGACGATATACGCAAAGCACGTGTCACTGCGAGCGTCCACCGTTGCCTAGCAACCCGTGCGTCTCAACGCTCAACACAACGCGGACTCAGTTGCTTAGCAACGCACCGTGTATATGACTTACACACGATCTAGCGACTATCCTCCATTGCATTCACGATTCAACCGCGCTACGAATATTGCCGCTATAAAGCGGCAAGCGAAACCCACGAACGGCTACGCTGAAACTAACTATTTCGAGTAATTAAAATCAGGCGACTGCGATTCTTTCCCGAACCCGGCATTCGATGAGCATCTCCGAGTTCACGTCTCCGCATCCGTAGCGTAGATTGTCCGACCGCGCAGGGATGTATCGTTACAGTATAAAACACGTACATTAATAGTAATTTAATTAATAAATGCATAAGTTTATAAGATTATCATTATAATAAATAGTACTTTAGGTTTTAAATTATAAAGCACCTTAGTGTTAACTAATATTTACAATCAATGCTAATGATAAATATACAGACAATCATAATAATTATATTATAATATTATAAAGAAAGTAATATGTAATATTATTTTACAGACTTTTTATGACGGGTATTTTATGACAATTTTATGACAAGATCTTGATCTTGATCATGAATTAAGATCCATTTCTTGACTGATAGAAATGAACATT
This sequence comes from Pogonomyrmex barbatus, assembly GCF_000187915.1. The sequence goes on along the minus strand of NW_011933243.1, from coordinate 35,946 downwards.
AAACATTATGTGCCAACCTCTTATTTCTCTATCATAGAATGTCAATTTCGGAACGTATCACGCTGACAATCAATTTTCGAACACAGACGAGCTAAGTTAGTTAAGCCAGTACCTCTCACGGCAAAAATTCTAGCCATACAAAGGCGACGACAACGTTATGTAAATGTAAATTTCCAGATTTGAACTTTGGATTGCAATATCTCTGCTTATAGGACATGTAGACGAAAAATCACTCTTATTATATAATGTAAACCCAAGCATTCAATTGCGCTTATCAAAAACTTGATCGGTTCAGCCGTTAATGAGATCTTATACAATGAATCGAGGGGAATCGATTTTTAATTTCCACTCGTGTTTCCGCGTAGATTGATGAACATCATTTAATTTACAATGATTGTTTATTGTCTGTGTGTTTTTAATACACCGTTCACAAATATGATTGTCGTGTGAGATGTAATGATCGTTGTATAAGCGCGACGACGTCTGGAGACCGAAGCCTTGAGTCGTGCTGTGCAACAACGCTTAGAGGCCAAAGCTCTGAATCGCACTATGATTGTTGATGTCACGTGGCTACGACAACGCCTGGAGAGCTCTTGAGTCATACTGCTACTGATATCTTGTCGTTGAATGTGTGTCACTTAAAATGTATCATTTGTATTGCTCGCTTGTATCACTTGTATCGCTGACTAGCTACCAAAAAAATGAGAAGGATGTTCTTCGAAGACTCGATTTATATAAAATTTCCGTCCTCCATCGTTCGCCCTATCGCTGACGGTCTCACAGTCACAAAAATTGTGATTCGCTCTCGGGTCGCGGAGGGAGGGGGAGCATCGTCTCAGCGGTGAATGCAGTTCGAATGGCGTAATAATCATACAAAGGCATCGAAATGTGATATGCTGTCATACGCGTATACACATGTAGGTGAGTGCGCCACGCGCTCGGATCTGTCGCCATGTTCATGCATGTCTTAGAATTGAGATATGCAACATACTCCCCCCATTAAGAGGGTTATCGATCAACAAGATACATCTAAATCTAAATAGATATAGGTACAAATTCTTTACAATATTGTTTATCGTAATATACATGTTGATTATCGCTCAATCGGAAAAGGATTTTACAGTTCTCGTTATTTTTCCGGATGCAGTCTTGATGGTGACCATTCGGATTACGCCGTCTTTATCTGGATGCAATTTTATGATCCTGCCTAACTCCCATTGAGTATATGGTAGAGTTTTGTTCTTGATAACCATGACGGCAATGTCGAGTAAGCCGTCTTTACGCCATTTATTGCGGACTTGCAATTCGTTTAGGTATTCCAGGCTCCAACATGTCCAGAGGTCTTGCTACATCTTAGATATATGTTGCCAAATAGACAGCTGATTGTCTGGAACAGTAGGCAGATTGTTCTCCGGCAGAGTTATTAGCTTGCCAATAAGGCCTAATGAGCAGGAGATAGCATTAGTAAGTCGTTCGGGTATGATGAAACAGAAGTAATCGATCTAGAATTTAAAATACCCTCGACTCCGGTAGTAAACGTATTTAATTCTTCGAAGGTAAATAAGAAATCTCCTATTACACGCTTGAAATGATGTTTAAATAGTTTTACGATAGATTACCACAAGTCCGAAGTGAGGTGCGGCGGGAGGACTGAAGTATCAATTGATGCTAGTATTCGCTTGCAAATTTATTTACAAGATCCTTATGCTCCTTGAAATTAATTAAGGCGTACAGTTCTTTAAGTTAGTAATTCGCGCCTACAAAATTAGTACCGTTGTCCGAATAGAGATGATATGAAGATGTATTCCAGATAACCTCGTCTCGTGGTAAACGACGCAACGCACCAAGAAAGCTCTCAGATATTCGCCTACTACCTCCAAAATCGTCTTTATTGTCGTACATATGAATACGCATATATAAACTTTGATGCGCATTCGATTATGAAATTTCCTTTCTTTAATATAAAACGCACCGCAAAAGTCAATGCCCGTATGCATGAATGGAAGAGACGCGCGTACACGAGACTCTGGAAAATCTCCCATCTTATACTGTGCCGGCATGGTGTTGAAAACAACGTGCACACGCGCGCATGATTTTTCGTATTTGATTTCGACTGTCCAGAAGCCAGAATTTTTGATGCAGAATATATAAGGTTGTCTGAATATGGCAATGTTTTTCGTGTATCTCACGAATAATACAATCAATTAAGCGGCATTGATTAGGAAATAAAATAGGATGTTTTTGTGCGAATGCGAGATCCGACCTTCAAAAACGCCCATCAACACGTATTAAACCATGCTCGTCGATGAACGGATTTAGATTAACAAATTTGCTCCTGGTCGTTGAGCCTTTACTTAATTCTTTGATTTCGTTTGAGAATCGAATAGCCTAAAGTAATCTTAACACTCGAATTTCTGCTTCATTAATTTTTTCCGCGCATAATGAACCGGTATATTTACTAGTGAGGCGAACACGAAGACAATATCAAGCAATTATTCTAAATAATTTAAAATAGAATGAGTATTGTCGAGAATATTGAAATCGGTGAATACGGCTGTTAAATGTTTCTTTTTAATTCGGATATCTCGGGTTTATTTGTAAAACCTCGTTGAGCCAACTCTTCCTAAACTACCCAGGAAGACCCCATATTCGATTCCGCAGAAAATCGTAAGGCAATTGTCTTCTTGATATCGCGTCCACCGGATTATCTACCATTTTAACGTGCCGCCATTCGTGCGAACCGGTTAATTCGCGAACGTTCACGACGCGGTTGGCTACATAAGTTTTTAACAAATGCGGAGATATTTTTAACCAGTGCAAGACGATAATCGAATCACACCAAAAAATGGTTTTGTTAATAACATCTGATACACTATTCGCTTCATGATATAATTAAACCAGTAATAGCGCGCCACAAAGCTCAAGTCGCGAAATAGTGAATGTTTTTAAGGGCGCGACTAGCGCATAATAATTTACTATTAACTATAACATTCCCTTGCTTTCCGCATGAACGTATGTAGATACACGATGTTTTTAGAGTTCACATTCAGTGCCCAATTAGCATGTAACGCGCTAGATGCTAAGTCGTTGATTATGTATTCATCGTTATAAATCCATTATCTAATGATAAAACCGCCGCGCGACAACAAAGCGATTAACTCGTCCCTAATTGCACGGGCCTCCTCAATAATCAGTCTCAGCGCCGGTTAACAAATCGTCCATATATAAGTGGGACTTGAGAACTTTGGCAGCCGTTGGATGCACCAAAGACTCGTCATCCGCCAGTTTTCTGATGGTACGAATCGCGAGGAACGGTGAAGAAGAAACGCCGAACGTAAGTGTGTTCAGTTGTAACGTCCATACCACGCCGTCTCTACGCCAAAGAATTCGTTGATAACGTCGGTCATCCTCACATAACGTGACTTATCGAAACATTTTCTCGATATCCGTCGTAATAACATAATTGTACGTACGAAATCGAATCAAATGCGAAAATAACTTATCCTGAGTAAGACCCACCATCAACATATCGTTTAGAGATACGCTGCTGCTTTTTGCTGAGGCGTCGAACACCACAGGCACCTTGGTGATATTACTAGAATTCTTAATCATTGCGTGGTGGGACATAATATGGGGCACATAACCGTCTTTAACCGGGTCTGCTATCCAGGACATGTCCTAATCTTAGATATTCGTCTATCACATGTGTGTATTCAGTTTTTAGAGTTGCGTTAAATTTCCATTCTAATGATAATAATCACAATGGTTCGCGACTCACGCTTACCCATATGTCAAAACGATAGACAAACTACGTAACGACTGCTACTCGAGAGACCGTTCTTACGAAATGTGCTTCACATTCGATTTCCTTTTCGGATTGTGGTTTATTTGACGTGACCTCTTCGACCGTCCAGAACTTAGCTATTAGATTTTCTAAACACGTAGAATAATAAATCATTGATTTTGATGGATTTTGTGATAGCATATCATCTGTGACCATCCAATCAAAACACATCTTTTGTAAATTATCTTGATCGACAGCGAACAACGATAATAATGCTGTGGAATCAATTAACAGATCGAACGCGGGACATGAAATTCTGGATCTGCGAGTCTAACGTTTGAAGGTAGTTTAATCAAGTTACGCGAAAAAATTTCGGATGGAACTCCATAATAATTAGCATCGTGAAAAACATTAAATCTTTACAGAAATTGTCGTGTATAGACTGTATAGTAATTTGTACTATGCCCTTCGACTCAGTGTTCATGCTATTAATTTTACTTATCGGTAATGAATGGGCGACTACATATACAATTACATTTAAACCTTTCACGATCAATTCCGAAATAAAATTCGCAGTAGCGCACGTATCCAACAAAGCACGGCATTTGATTAGCTTATGTTCGTTATCCCGTATATATACTGTGACGTGACATTCTGGAGTCGCCCATCACAAAAAGCATTTACTTTGATAAGGAAAGTTGGAGGGTCCTACGGTCGCCTCTTCGGGGAGAAAGAACGCAAGCGGAATTCAGAGTGGCGCGAGCCACTTATATTTTCGCGAGGCTTTCTTTATCTATCCCCACTTTCATTAGTATTGTTTTCCACCTTGTTTCTCGTTTGCGATAAAATAGTGCGAAGTTGATAACTACTGAGATCCTGAAATGAGATGAGATGCTTATCAACGATCAGATTCCCCCGGTGACGAGAAAGATGCCGAATCGAGCACCGGAAAACGAACAGGTCGTACTCCTCTATTAAATTGCCAATATTTATACACGGAATTGCCATTGCTGCAGTAATTTCATGGCAGAAAACTATAAGGCTGACCGGCACTACAACGCGGAAGTGAGAGAGCGACAAGAGGGAAAGCGCGACTCCACGCGATGCTGCGAGGAGACCTCCGGAGGTAAAGAGGCTAGTCAAAGAGTTGAGGAAGGAAGCGATGTCGAACCGGGGGAGACAACTACCTCCCGCCGGAGAATCGAATCATTGCGGAGAAACCCCACGGATCGCAGCCAAGCCGAAAAAAAACAACCGCTCTTTAAAGTTCCCGCGAAGTCAGAAGATCGCGAGCCATCTAGAGCCCGCGCAAAAATAAGAAATATACAGGCTGATCGCGCCGTGACGCCAATCTAAGAAGAGAAAAAAGGGAGGGGAGCAATGATCATGTCGTGTCGCCACAAGATTTCAAAAGGCACTTTTCGTAGTTTATGTAGTGGCAGGATGCGGAAAGAGCTATCCCGGAGGAATTCAGGGAAAGACGGAAGGAGATCGAGGTGCCGTCGTTGGTAAGGCAAATCAAAATTTTGTAAAGTGTTTTGTTAACTTCGCCGGAAAGATTCGGGAGGACCGCGCGGGAAAGGGCTGCCGAGATTTCGCGGGGAAGGCGTTCTCAGTGATGAGAAATTTTACGTAAAGGTCGCTTTATTTTCTTGGCGGGCCGGCTACGTGACAAGTTTTTCGGTATTTTTTTTTGCGTTCTCTCTCACTTGTTATCGCGGAAAGTTTCGGGATAATTGCGTATTTGTCTCGTCCTTGTTTTGCTGCCTTGCGTAAATTTCATGCTGTGAACGAGATAACGTAGATTGATGTAAGTTATTAGATCATAAGCGTCAAATGACGCCTACTGTGAGCTCGAATCGGTCAGACGAAAGCTAAATTTTGTTGAAAATCGCCGCGTGCATCTGCGAGTCGGATGCCATATCATTGTTTGTATTCGAATTATTTTGTAATACAGTGAGGTAGTATCGTTGATGATATATGGAAGATGTTGTGAAACGCTGGCGAGTGTGAAATATTGATATATATAACATGTGGAAATTTATCGAGAGTCGTTATAATTCGAGTAATACGGTGTTATTAGCGATTAGTAGCGATTAAAGAAAATTTATCAAGAACTCGATTTCATTATTGCATACACGAAATCTGCTCTCCCTGCCTTCTCTCTCTCGCGCCCCGTCCCGTGAACTCCCGCCTCTATCTATAAACTGAGCTGTCGGATTATTGTTCGCGTCCGTGAGTCTTGATTAAATTGTGCAGGATAATTGTTGCGATCCTTTTATTGTAAGTGAGTGGCACGTGCTCTTGCCTGGCGCCCAACGTATCGAAAGATTAAGTTTGGGAGACCCATCTCAGGAGCGGAGATTTCATATTAATGCGCTTCAACCGTAGCGCTGAAAAATGTAATGACGCGAGACTCGTTGCTCAACCATCGATCATTTCGCTCATTTTGTTTGAGCACAGATGGATTTCGAAGTATCAGATTTAATTATACTTGTGTGAATATCCTTGTGTAAAAGGATACAGAGAGCATTGTGATGTTTCTAACAAATCGTAATGTTCGAAAATTTACAAGTACCGCCCCTATGCGAACGCATAGCAGGCAATTATAACCTTCGTGTTTTTGTGAACAATTGTGTCGATACTGTAGGAAATTAAATATAATTATAACAATTTGAGCGTATCGTTTCTCGAGCATTGTTAGGATTTGAATTTCGCAAGGATGTGGCGAACGTGTTTGTGTCGCGAAGCGGCTGATCGAGAACAGCTGATCACGTATTGTTTTTGCGATCATCGCATGATCGTCTCATGGACGGGCTTGTGTCCTGCGATTGGCGATGGTTTTCGGGGAGGACACGGTTGGATTCGGGGAAGCGAGAGATCACACAAAGAGATCCGCCGCGCGCCTTGTAACACGTTGTTCAGAATAAAACATATATATATATTAGGTGTACAAAAAAATTCTAAGCTTTTTTTTGTAAAATTTAATCTTTATTCAAAAACAAACAAAAAAATATTAATCAGCGAAATATTCCCCGTTTGCATCAACGACCTTTTGCCATCTTTCGGGTAGCTTGCGAATTCCTTGACGATAGAAGCTCACCGGCTTCGAAGCGATAAAGTCATCAATGCATTTTCGTATCTCTTCAAATCTCACGTGAAATGTGTATCAGCCAAAGATACTGATAGGCACGAGACTCAAGAGTAAAGTGGCTGAATAATTCCGCTCTAAGTCCGAACATCTTGAGATGGTGACGAACGACATTCTCATGGAAATAAAAGCTATGTTCAACCATCGTCCGAACAAGCTGACCCAGAAAAGGGAATTTGAGGGACGGGTCTGGAAGCAAGGTGAGGCTTTTGGTGCTTTGGTGCATACATGCACGATAAAATTATTTTGGCGAACCGGGTGCCGGTTGAATTGAAGAAGACGACCTCGTTGATTATATCGTGGACGGTATATCCGATTTGAATTTATAAGACCAAACTCGGATTCAGGGGTTCACGACGATGGCATCCTTGTTGAAGGCTTTCAAGAGAGTGACCTTGCGGCCGAGAGGACAGCAGGATGGCGGTGTCATCCCAGCGGGACGGTCGGATGCGATTGCCGCAGGGAGAGGGGCGCAAAGATCCCGCGGAGGAGCGGGGCAGCGATGGAGCGACGGGGGAGAGCAGAGCCGCTTGAAACAGTGTTTTAATTGCGGGAGTCAGAACCACACAGGTGTAAACTGCCCGACTAGGGAGAGCGGGATGAAATATTTCCGTTGCGGCGAGCGCGGGCACGTGGCGGCGAGGTGCACCAAGAGAACGAGCGCTGAAAAGATTAGCTGCGTGATAAGCGGGTATTGCGATGACAAGTATTATAAAAATGTATGTATAAATGCGCGTAAGATAGCGATGATTGACACGGGACACGGGGACACAGCGACATGTGTCTCATGCGTGCAGAGTGTCACGGTAGGCTGAACGTTCCATTAAGAGAGAATAGAATCTGTTTCCATGGCATAGATTTAAATAATAATGAGACGTTCAGCGAATTTGACGCGGAAGTTCGGATCGACGATGATTTATACTGTTAAAATACAAGTAATTTCTGACAAGCTTATGCGATATGATTTTATTATCGGTGCTTTTAAGAACGGTAGATGTAATAATAAGGAGGGACAAAGTATTAATTTCGAAACCGAAAGCTGACCCAGAGTTGCCGGAAATATTTCAGATCGATTACGTACACGGAACGAGCGAATTAGACGTTATATATCTTGATGACAATCGTCGGAGCGTGCTGGAGGATATGATTTACGGTTATGTGCCAAACAAAACGCGCGACGTGAATATTAAGATGAAATTGATCCTCAAGAATGATGAGCCGGTATACCAGAGAGCACGATGGTGCTCCGAACAGGAAAGGCAAATAATTAAACGGCAGATAGACGAGTGAATGCGCGTGGGTACGACCGTCTTTGTCGGAGTACGCGAGTCCGGTAGTTCTGGTTAAAAAGAAGAACGGCGCGTATCGACTATGTATGGACTACCGACGACTGAATCAGAAAGCTGTGAAGGACCGCTATCCGTTATCCTTAATTGACGATCAATTAGACCGGTTGCAAAGCGCAAAGATTTTTTATGACTTTAGACCTTGAGAACGGATTTTTTCATGTCGACGTGGATGAGGGTAACCGAAAATTCACAGCCTTCATTGTACCCGACGGGCAATATGAATTCTTAAAGATGCCGTTCGGTTCATACAATTCGCCAGCCATTTTCCAAAGATTTGTAAACACTACGTTCAGAAATTTCATTGCCGACGGAACTGTATTAACCTATATGGATAATCTGATCGTGCCGTCCGAAAATTATGAGGATGCCTTTATAAAACTCCGGCGAGTATTCGATAGAGCGAATCAGGCCGGGTTAGCCATCAATTGAAATAAGTGTCAGTTTTTAAAGACGAGGGTGGAATTTTTAGGGCACGTAATAGAGTCAAGTAGCATGCGGCCGTTGGACGCGAAGACAAATGCGGTTACGCGATTTCCCGAATCGAAGAATGTTAAGTACAAAGTTTTTTAGGACTATCCGGTTACTTTCGAAAATTTATTTATAATTATTCATTGATTGCGCGGCCTCTGACGAATTTATTAAGAAAAGATATTGTATTTCGTTTCGAAGAAGAGGAAAGAAATGCGATCGAAGAAATGCGATTTGACAGATTGAAAGCTGCCTTAGTGAATAAGCCTGTTTTAAAATTATACAAGATAAATGCAACTACCGAGTTACATACCGATGCATCGAAGTATGGTTACGGTGCTATTTTATTGCAGCGTAACAATAATAATTTATTGCGTCTTGTCCACTATGCGAGCGGTCGAACAACTCCGGCAGAAGAAAAATATAGCAGCTACGAACTCGAGATATTAGCAATCATTAAATCTTTAAAAAAGTTTCGGGTTTATTTGATAGGGATCTCTTTCAAAATCGTGACTGATTGTAAAGCGTTCAACCTATAAAAAAGAAAGATCTATGCGTGCGAGTGGCAAGATAGGTCCTACACTTAGAGGAGTTTAACTATGTTATCGAGCATCACCCGGGAAAAGCGATGACGCATGTCGATGCGCTCAGTCGGAATCCGCTGCCCGTGTGTATGTCGAGCGAGCGTGAAGAGAATATAGCGGCGCGAGTTCGGAAGGCGCAGCGTGAGGAAGCGCATTAGCGAGAAATAATCGAATTGGCAGGGAAAGCCGTTGGTTTTGTAGTAAGAGCGGGAGTTCTGTTCAAAATAATTGACGATGAGGAGCAGATGATGGTTCCACGATCAATGCATTCGCAAATCATTAGGTGCGAGAGAGAGGGCATTTATCGATGACTAAAACCGAGCAATTAGTGGCGAGAGAATACTGGATACAAGATCTGAAGGCGAAGGTCGAAAGGGTGGTTCATAGTTGCATGCCGTGCATTTTAATCGAAAGAAAGCATGACAGAAAGGAAGGATTACTGCATCTGATAGCGAAAGATGAGGCCCCCTTAGATACTTTTCATCTCACTTTTCAGATCATATGGGATCGCTCCCCTCGACGCGAAAACAATACAAGCACATATTGGTTGTAGTCGACGTTTTTATCAAGTTCGTCTGATTGTATGCGGTTAAAACCACTAGTACCGCGGAGGTTTTAAATTGCTTAGTGAGACAGGCACATGTGTTCGGGAATCCTAGGCGAATTGTTTCGGACCGTGACTCGACGTTTATGTCCGGCGATTTCCGGAAATACTGCAGAACAGAAGGAATACAGCATATCCTCGCGACGACGGATATGTCCAGAGTCAACAAGCAGGTTGAGAGAGTCAACCGGACGCTGATTCCAGTGTTAAGTAAGCTGTCTGCTTCTCGACCGGAAAAATGGCACAAGCACTTGAATACTGTGTAAAAATATTTAAATGCCACGAAGTATTGGAATGACACCTTTCCGATTACTGTTCGGAATGGATATGAAAATGAAAGACAATATCTCCATTCGTGAGTTGATAGAGAAAGAAATAATTTCCATCTTCGAGGAAAATCGGGACGAGATAAGAAGCCAGGCTAAAGAATCCATAAAACGACAGGAGGAGAATCGTCGGGGATTCGATAAACGAAGAAGACCAGCGACAGCATATAACGTAGGTGACCTCGTGGCTGTCAAGAGAACGCAGACCAAACCCGGATTGAAATTCGCACCCAAATACGTTGGCCCCTATCGAGAATACTGAGAAACGATCGTTACATTGTCGAAAAAGTTGGTGAGCATGAAGGATCTTATGAGACATCTACCACAGCGGAATATATTAAACGTTGATTGGACGAAAATGACGAAGTGACAACAGATGAAGAAACTGACGTTATCTGAGGACAGATAATAACGCAGGAGTGTAGGAAATTAAATTATAACGAATCTGCGAGCGTCGTTTCTCGAGCATTGTTAATATCCAATATTGTTAGGATTTGAATTTCGCAAGGACGTAGCGAGCATGTTTGTGTCGCAAAGCGACTGATCGAGAAGAGCTGATCACGTATTGTTTTTGCGATTATCGCGTGATCGTCTCATGGTCGGGCTCGTGTCTTCCTGCGATTGGCGATGGTTTTTGGGGAGCACACGATTGGATTCGGGGAAGCGAGAGATAACACAAAGAGATCCGCCGCGCGCCTTGTAACACGTTGTTCAGAATAAAACATATATATATATTAGGTGTACAAAAAAATTCTAAGCTTTTTTTTGTAAAATTTAATCTTTATTCAAAACAAACAAAAAAATATTAATCAGCGAAATATTCCCCGTTTGCATCAACGACCTTTTGCCATCTTTCGGGTAGCTTGCGAATTCCTTGACGATAGAAGCTCACCGGCTTCGAAGCGATAAAGTCATCAATGCATTTTCGTATCTCTTCAAATCTCACGTGAAATGTGTATCAGCCAAATGATGCTGCAGCGACCGGAATAGGTAGTAATCGGAAGGTGCCATGTCTGGGCTATACGCCGCGTGCGG